>JAPMLY010001700.1:0-62193 GCA_026401115.1 Tetraselmis chui
CCCACTCCAACCGCACCACATCACAACATACCAACGTAGCACACCCTCCCTTATCAACCACACGGCCTCCCTCCACGCAGAGATTCTCAATACAACCCCTTCCATGTCCTCTCCAGATACCCTCGACACCCTAGCCTCGAAATTTACTGCACTACTCTCCCAACATATGGACCACGCGGCCACCATATGGCCCCTCCTACCCCCGAAGAAACCCCGCCCCACTACCTCGACCATTAACCCCACCTGGCTCTCTAAAAAAACACACAGACTCATTCGTAAACTCCGCAAATGTAGCACCAACGGCGGCCCCCTACCCCTAGCCCAAACCCTCCTTCAAACCTCTGACTATCTCTCCCCTACCGATATCCACCACCAATGCCAGGCACGCATACGCCAACTACTCCGAACAACCACTACAGATATACTCCAAAAGGTTAAAACCCGCACCAACACTGCCTACGACGCCTCCCCTAAATCCTCCCACCGCCGCTTAAAAATTAAAAGCGGACTCCTCCCCGCGACCACAGCAACTACAACTCTCCACCGCATTACCAAGCCCGATAAAACCACAGCATCCTCCCCCTCAGCCGTCATTCAGGCGGTCCACTCCCACTTCACCACCGAACTCACGCGAGCCACCCCGCCCGACCTCCCAATACCCCCCTGGGAACACCCTGACAACCCTGACAACTTCAACATCGAACCCCGAGGGGACCCCACACTCACACTAGCCGACATGATTACCCGCGATACATTCGATAAAACCCTCAACTCGCTAGGCACAGGCAAAGCCCCCGGCCCCGACGGTATCCCCAACGAAATTATCAAGTTCCTACCCCCGGAGACCCGCTCCACCCTCTTCTCCCTCCTATCCCTCCTTGCCCATAACTCCTACACACCCCCTGAATGGTGCCATAGCACAACATGCCTACTACATAAAAAAGGGGACCCCACCCTCCTTGACAACTACCGCCCCATCGCCCTCATGAATAACCTTCTTAAGCTATGGACAGCACTAATCAAAGACGCAGGCTCGAAATATGCCGAAACTCACGGCATCCTCAGCGACCAACAGGACGGCTTTCGACAACACCGAAACATCCACGACGCCCTCTCCTCCATCATCATGGCCATGGAGGACGCAAAACTCCACAGCAAAGACATCTACGTCATGTACGCAGACTTCAAGGGCGCCTTCAACGCAGCAGACCACCGCATCATGTTCAAACACATGAGACAACTCGGTATGCCCTCCACTTTTGTAGATACATGCGAACACCTCTACGGAGTCTCATCCACAGACTACATTACACCGTATGGTCCCACCCCCTCCATAGACATTAATCGCGGAACCCTCCAGGGAGACACCCTCTCCCCCTTTCTCTTCACCCTCTTCCTTGAACCCTTTCTTCGCTGGCTCACTGTGGGTAGCCGGGGCTACCGCCCAGGGCCCCCCGCCACTAACGTCGACCCAACAGAACCCACAGCCACATACCCCGGACACGGATTCGCCGACGACCTCAGCCTAGCCACGGGCTCGACCCCGAACATGGCCATCCAGCTAAGGAAACTCTCCCTCTTCAGCGCCTACACAGGTATGACAGTCAACATCCGCAAATGCTGCATCACCGGCGCCCTTTGGCGTACAGGCAACGCCCTCTCCCTTGCCAACATCACCCTCCTCGCATCCCGCCTCCAATCACAGTACATCACCATCAACTCCACCCCGGAACCCATCCCCTCCATCGGCCCCTCGGATACATACCGCGTACTTGGGGTCGAACTCAACACCTCCCTCACCTTCACCAAACACTGGCACGAACTCAAACGCACCACCACATCCCTCATCAACGCCCTCTCCTCCTCCCTACTAACCCAGTCCCGCAGAATTCGCGTCATCCGTGGCCTCCTCATCGGAAAACACTTTACCCTCCAACTCGGCCTCTTCAGCGACTCCCAATTGGACACCCTCGAAGGTCAAATATGCCGCGCCCTCCGATCAGCCGTCTCCTCGGTACGTAACCTCCCCCGCACTGCCCTCCATCGGCCCACCTCCGACCTCGGCTATGGCCTCCCCTCCCTCAAAACACATGCCGCACAACTCACCGTCTGCCACCTCCACAAAATACTGAACTCCCCCGGTTATAGGGGCCACATGGCCAGAGCCCACATTCACACCATCTCCACAACATACTCCCATTGGCCCACTGAATCGATAATGTCAGGCAGTCTATCCCCCCCCACACTCAGAAGCCTAGTGCGCGCCCAACGCGACGCCGGAACCAGGTTTCACAACATCCCCCCCCTCTCCCTCACCAACCCCATTGCCTCAACAATCCGCACCCACTTCACCAACCAGGACGCCACACTCCTCACGTCCCTCAGAGACAGAGCCACACACATCACAGACCCACACACATACAAACAAGCATACCACGAATTCTCCCCCCGCAAGACACACACCTCCCTCCTTCCCCGTCTTAACCCCCTCTGGCAAAATCACATAACCGACTGGTCACAAGTCCTCCTCCGCGCCACCCCTTCCTCCTTCATCCTCAAATCCTGCCAGTCAATCACCAAACTAACGGGGTCCAACACCTCCCTCACTATCCCAGTACGCCTTCTCGCCGCAGTCCTCACCGAACCCACCGACACTGTCCACAACCGCCTCCCCGTCACAAACCTCAACCCCAAACAAGCATCCCCCCCCACCACTCTCCACCCCTCTTGGGTTCCCCTCCTCACGCCACACCTTCCCCGCCCCCCTCACACTCTCTCCCCCTTCACCCACTCCTCCCGCACCAAAAAATACTCCCCCACTGCACCCATCACACACATAGACACAGAATACCTCTCCCCCTCAGACCACCATTTCCCCCCCTGCGACGTGACGCGCATCATCTCCAAACACAAAGACACAGAATACGGACAAACCCAATACATGGTCGAATGGGCCCCGGAACACCTCACGGAATGGGATATACAACTCCAACTGGACGACGGCTTCCAACTCATCTCTTCCACCCCCACCTCGGTAAACCTACCCACCCCCACCCCCGCCGACTGCTCCATATGCCACAACCCTCTGCACTTAGAACCCACCTCCACCTGCAGCACATGCCCGCACTTTGCCGTCCATTCCCAATGCCGCCCCGCCTTAGGCCCCGCCTCATGGCAATGCGACTGGTGCGCTCGCGGCAAGCAACACGACCTCACCCGCCTCCACGAGGTCCAATGGGCGCCTTGCCTTCAACTACACGACACCATCAGTGAGACCCCCTCAGGCCCCACCGCCCTCACCGCATTTAACTCCGGCTTTGTCCCCTCCACCACACCCATCCTGCCAGAACCCGGACCGCCACCTTGGACACACCGCCTTATCACATTCAACCACACCCCCATCAACCCTGACCTCGACATGCTCCCAACCGGTAAATTCGCCATCCACACACACCCATCACTCCAAGACACAACCATACTATGCACCCCAGACGGCCGCGCGGTAACCACCCTTAACGGCCCCCGCGTCCGCCACCTATACCAACTCTTCCGCCCCGACCTTTCCGACCACACATTCGAAGAGGAGGTCTACAACCTCCTCACTCGCCTAGGCTCCCGCTCTGAAATCCACTCCCCTTCACCCGCCACCACCACCCGCAACAGATGGGCCACCAGAGAAGACCTCCTCTCGGCTCTCCGTCAAACATTCCACATCCAGACAGAACTCTACTCAGACCCCCTCAATAAATCCATCCACTCGCACACCTACCACTCACTCTACCCCGAAGACATAGTCTTCTCATCCAGCGGCAGCAATGCCCCACACACATGGCAAGGCACCAACATAGCCAACCCCGAATACGACCACGAATGCATGCGCCGAGCCATGGAACATGCAATCACCAGCGCACACCGCACAGCCACACACACCCCCAGCGCTACCATCCTCATACTCCCCCGTTGGGAACACACCCCGTACCGCCACTCCAAATATATCAACTCCCCCTACACTCATCACCTATACACCCTTCCCAATGACGCGAACACCTTCTTACCCCCCGACCAACACACAGGCCACCCCACCCCTACCCCATTCGGAACACGCTGGATGGTCGACATCTACCTCGTAGCTAACTCCCTCGCACTCCCCACCCTACCCTCACACACTGCCATGACCGCACTCCACAACACCCTCGAGTCCATATACGACACACACCTCCCGAACCCCACCATCACCATCCCACCTCCACACCTCACAGACTCCTACTCACCTCACTCCGCAGGCATATACTACTTCCCCCCCAACCCCACTCACCCCCTTACCTACCCCCTCCAAGAACGCACACAACTAACATACTCCCCCACCAGAGGCACTCTTGCTTGGAACTGGCAGGACTTCGTATACACAGACGGCTCTAAAAAAGGAAGCAGCTCCCCTCTAGGGGCCGCAGCCACCCACCCAGCCTCGGACACCAACGTCAAAATCCTGGTGACCTCTACCCCTCCCTCCCATACTATCAATCGAGCCGAACTAGCTGGCATTGACATAGGCCTCCAACTAGGCCATACCCACCTCCTAACTGACAGTGCGTGCTCCCTCCGTCTCATACAAGGATACCTTAACTGCCCCTCCGCTTATAGGCACAACATCCACCGCGACACACTCCTCTCTATCACACACACCATCATCACCCGCTGCAACGCAGGCATCCGCACACATCTCGGGAAAATTAAAGCACACAACCACTCACTCGGCAACGACCTCGCTGACGCACTCGCTAACCAGATAGCGGATGGCCAAACACCAAACACCACATACAACACAGGCTCCGACGTGTCCATTGGTCACTGGACCTGGCCTTACACCCTCATACCACAGACTCAAGGGGCACCCATACCTTACATATACACAAACCTCAAAGCCGACGCACACACCCACAGCTGCAAACACACACTTACACCCCTCTCACAGACATCCAAACACGGCGCCCTCCTCGCCCGCGCCGCGGCAGACGGCGCCGACTTCACCTTCCACAAAAAACACACAACACTCACCAACACCCAATTCACCCACAAACAAGAATTCATATGGGGCGTCCACAACACCCGCCTCCTCACACACAACCCCACCATGCGATGTCCCATGTGTGGCCAATTCACCAGCAACGGCCACATGGCCGGTAACTGCCCTTCCATGTCTGGCCTAAGACAGGACCGTCACAACAGCGCGCTACAACTCCTACTCTCCCTCCTGGAACGCCACAACGGAGGACGCTGGGAGACTATCACTGCAGACTTCGGTAACAAACCCATCAAGTCCTTCACCCGCCCCACCCCCACCTCCACCCCCTTGACTGCCACCCTCCACACCCCACCCACATGCCCACCCGCCTTGTTGATGCAGACGAAGGTCTCTCGCCCGACTCCCTAACCTCGTGCCCCGCTATCCTCCCCCCCGAAATCCTCCCACCTGCACTACGTCCCCCGGCGCACAAACCCGATTTCATACGCCTCCTCGAACCTCGCTTCGTCGGTCACAACAACGGCCGCCGCCGATACTCATCTATCAGGAAAATACAGATAGGGGAATGGAAGTACTGCACCGACCACAACCTCTCACACACAGCTAGCTTGATTAGGGACAAATACACACCCCTCGCAAACGCCATCCGAAACCACTGGCCAGGTACCGAAGTCGACATCTTACCCATAGTCATGAGCCGCACGGGAACCCCGCACTCGTCCACCATAGCAAGTCTCACCTCTCTCCTCACCCTCCGCACCGACCCTCCCGACAAACTAGTCACCAAAGCACGACTCGACACATCTCGCATCCTTTCTTCACTCCATGCACACACCGTCCAATGGCTGCATTATCTCCTCCTTGTCTACCGCACCAAATCACGCACGACCACTCGCCGAGCCTCCGCATAACGCACCTCCCCAAGCCATCCTTGCACATAAAACCCCCGACCACACTTGGAGAGGTTGGACATAGGTGGTTCACGGTCTAGCCCTGACTTGTAAGTTCCATGTTTGACATAGTTGGGAGGGCCCAGAGACAGCAGCCGACGCATCCGGCTTTTGGTGAAAAACCGGCGCATACGGTACATGTTGTAAACAATTTCAATTTCAATTTCAATTTTCGGTTGCTTACAGTTTTTTTAACTCCCGAGTAACGTCGACACACATTGTAGCTAGGTGTGTCGATAGGTGTACCTGGTCGAAGAGACCCGGGCCCAACTTGCTAATAAGTCCTGAATGGCGAAGTAGAGTGGCCCGAGAGACAGCAGTCGGTCCAGTTTGCCGGCACATGTTGTGGATAATTTCAATTTCAATTTCAATTTCAATTTCAATTATGGTCTCCGATCTAACGGATCTGCTTCGTTCAAGGCTCCCTTTTATAGTACGCAAGTATCATCGTGCCCACAAACGGTTGCAAGTCCAGCATGTAACGAGCTTGCCGCTTGCGTAACTTGTTGTACGACTGGGTGAGCAAATGTCGAAGTGTGTCGTAGTACATTACGATGAGGAACTTAGAGCAACCTTCAAGGCAACACCTCCAATGCTTAGCCGCCTCATAGGCGGGCAAAGCGTCCAAATCAAAGGCGGAGTAAGTCTTATTGCGCTCAGCTGGATTCAGCTTACGCATTGAGTAAGAGATTGGTTGAAGTCCTCCTCCTTGGTCTTGCAACATTATTATTGGAATCCCCAATGTCGAAGCATACGTAGCCAGAGTGAATATCGCGTCCGAGCTGACCTCCGGAAGGGTTAGGCATGCCGTGGAAATGAGCCGTAAGTTGAGAGTCTTGAAGGCTTCCAAACATGCATGCGTCATCGTAACTTGTTGTGGTTCGGACTTCCGCAGTTAGTCCGTCAATGGAGCCGTAAGGTCGGTAAAATGATAAATGGACTTGGCGTAGAAGTGGCAGAAGTGCACAATGCTGCGAACTTCCTTATGCGTCATTGGCAATGGCCAATCTTTGACGGCTTCGACTTTGATGGTCGAAATTGAAATTTTGCCGTTCGAAACACTGTATCACAAGTACTACATCTCTTAAAGACCGAAGAAACACTTCTTAAGGCGTAACTTCAAGCCCTCCTCCTTGAAACGCTTAAGCACAAGATACATCTGCTCAAAGTGCTCCTCCATTGTACAATCGTAGACATAGATCTCGTCGAGGTAGACAATAACTTGTTTAAAAAGTCGCGCATTATGTCATTCATCATCCGCTGAAACGTGGGAGGGGCATTGCACAATCCGGATGGCATGGCGACCCACTCCACCATACCGTCAAGTGTTTGAAACGTTGTCTTGAGGATGTCTTCCTCACGAACTTCCTAGAAGCCAAACGCGAAGTCAAGATGCACAATTGCAATTTGCAAAGGACATTTACTTTTGATAAAAAGAAAATTTTCCTAAAAAGCATCGATACATAATCTATGCTTCTTATCTAAAAGGTGGAAGTGCACTCCTCCACAAAAGTCCGGACAACATTTCGCCCTTGACGCAAGTAAAAACTTTAACGACGCATCGATTTTATTGAAAAAATCTCCTTACATCCTAGGCATTGCTTTGGCGCCCAAGATGGAATGTGCCGACCACTACGGGGGCAAATTCGAGCACTGCCGGGCTTGTGTACTTGAGGTTATCGGACCCGTGCGGCACACTCTTTCAATAACCGCCGTGTTGGTTTGACGAAAAGAGTTACGAGCGCACAACGCAGCAATATAAATGCTTGTGCGACGGTCACGCAAAAATTATACATAGGCGTTTGGGGGAAACGCACGAAATCGCGTTTGTAGACTTACCACCGATATGCGCACAACCCAATAGATAGCAAGCTGCTTTCGGCAACAATTTTCAATCGATCATAACTTACTCAAATAACATGTCAAAACTTTTTCAACCAAGTACGGTTGGACGCGTGTTTACAATACGCGTCGAACACGCTTACTCTAGAGTTCAGACACCCACAAACAAATTTTATTTGAATTATTTCAATTTCCGCATTATTCCGGCAAAGTTGAGAGCCGCACTGCCAAGCAACACCCGTCGAATTTGGCTCACCTCATGAGGCGATTTGTGCGGGGCTGTCGGTATTCACCAATTCTTCATTCCTACCGATTTCCGAGCTTAATTCCCGACGTGTGCCACGTGTGGGGCGGGTGTGGTTGGTACAAGCACATACCCAAGCATTCCAAACACCACCGTCAACGTGAGGCGTCTCAAACGGCCAAGTTGGACCTCGCCCCTCAAAAAAGCAAAACGCCCTCGTGTGTTCACAGCTTGAAGTGTTTATCCAAACCTGCGTAATGTGCGTTCTTACTCGCTTGCTGTCCAAAAACATCACCCGTGCCCGCGGAGTGAACTTCCGTGCTCTGTTCACACACCCGCAAACCAAGCCTCGCGCATTAAACACGGCACCCACGCCTCCAAACCCCCATCCAACAAGTCCCTAAAAATACGGTTATGTGGAACACGGAGTTACATGCATCTTGGTATGAGCGCTTGAGCAATGCCCAAGCGTGGCGCTCAGAACGACGTGTGTAGTTCAGACAACTATCTGGGAACTTATGGGCTTAATTCGACAAACTCCACCGACAACACTAGCTTTAAGATGAGGTCTAACCACACCGGATGACGGCTAACTGCTTGTTTTCCGGCTCTCCCATAATTGGGTGGTACTCTTGGTGTCGTCGTGGTGAGAGGGGAGCGTGTTCATGACAAGCTTGTGTTTGACATAATGCATGTCCGGACTTTTGTGCTGGAGGAGTGCATTTCAAAAAATATGGAATTTCACTCATTCTTATTAGGAATTATTCTAGGCATAAAGGATTTATTCCAGAAATTTATAAGGAATCAAGGAGTAGAAGTGCAGTTAGTCAATGACGAACACACCCGTATCTTTACGCAGTACTCTGCGGAGATGATCTTCATCGCAAATCCTAAACAAAAGAAGGTACTGCTTGAATAAGCATTTTCCAAACCATGATATCGAGCACCGAATCCAATCGAGCTGATGATGTGGCACACACACACACACACACACACACACAGACACATTCGGATTTCAGCAAATTCATGACGAGAGTTGCAGTAAAGTTTAGACACCCCCACAAACACACACACACCCACCGCCTTGCTACCATCTCATAACTACCGACCACCTCCCCTTCGCGCCTGCTCAACCACGGTCTCCATAACCGCCATTGTTTCAGTCCACCACCTCCACCCTCCACCTTGCTCCCCACTCGATTCATGATCTGAAATGCGTCGCTTTGTTACATTTGTAACACACCCACACAGGGAGAGAGACACCCACCGCACTCCCACCCACCCCCCCCCCCCCCCCCCCCCAAAAAAGTGCCCCGTCGAGGCTGTGCCAAACATCCAGGTTTCCTATCCTTACAACTAACACGGGTGGTGGGCTAGTGACGCCGCATCAGGAAGAGCAGCAGTGGCAGCAGCAGCAGCAGCGGGGTTGGGTGGCCTGAGTGATGTGCCGCAAAGGCCGAAAGAGGGAAAATACACTCACTCACGCACGCGCACTAACTGCATTGCGGGGGAGGGCTGCGAAAGCGAGAGAGTGGATGGGTGGTGGCAGGGAGGGTTTTAGGCGAGGTAGCGGTACAGCTTGCGGTCCGTCTTGTCCCGTTCCAGGAACTCGCGCTCTATGAGGCTCTCTATCCTCTTTTTTATGACCGCGGGGTTGGGGAGGAAGCGGGGAGAGAGCTGCCGCGTGACCTCGCCCACGATGGAGTTGTGGTCCAGCACGCGGCGCGCCTTCATGATACGCACGATGGCGGCCTCAATCTGCGGCTTCCTGTCCTCCTCCACCTTTTGCCGCGTCTCGTGCTTCTCCGGCTCCGACTCCTTCTGCGCAGCCACCGTACCGATCTTCACCTTGTAAAACTTGGAGGTGAAGGCCTCGTTGAAGGAAAACACGTCGTTGTCGTCAATCTCGCGCCCCATCGGCTCCTTTTTCAGCACGTTCTTCCCCTTCACCAGCGCCAGTGACTGCAGGTTGCGCTTCAGATCAGCGGGGGGGATCTCCGTTGCCTGCGGACGCCAAACACAACACGGCTTTCAGGATCTCTCCACCCCCCTTCGCACATGCCAATTTCACTCACCCCTCCTCAACACACACACACGCACGCACACACACACACACACACACACACACACACACACACACACACACACACACACACACACACACACACACACACACACACACACACACGGCCGAAAAAGAATATCTCGCCAAACAATGGCACATCAGAGACAGGAACCTATTGCAATTGTCTCCACCCCACCCTTTACCATCCCTCCTCACCCCTCATTCCATCAACCAAACCCCCACTTCTGAAAATTCGACCCCTCTCACCCAACCTCAGAAGTTACTAGCTGCTTCTCCGTGGTCAATATTTCTCTGCTTTCCTCCCATCCTGACCCTCTTACTCCACGTTGGTAATGTCCCCGCCGTCCCGAAAACAACCCCACCCCCCGGAGCTTCCTGAACGTATCATCGTCCTATCCCCAAATTAGTTGTTGGAACACTAACCCTCGCTCATGCAGCTCCTTCGAGTTCCGCTGTACCTCCTCCCCTGCTCACCTCTCCCCGTACTTCACCGCCAACGTCCACTAATTGTGTCCACCCTGCCCTACCCGTAGCTCCGCGCGCTCCAGATTCCGACCTAAATAGCCTCCCATCTTCCAAATCTCTCGACCCCCAGCCATCCTCGGCGCACCACCCTCATACGCTCCTTCCTCATTCCAACCGCTTCTGCCCCGAGTACCCTTCAACTCCACGCGCGCAGAAATCCTCTCCTATCCCCTTCCTGCTACCGAAATCCCCCCGTCTCCTCCGTACCCTCCTCCCCCTCCAATCTCCACTGCAAGGCTCCTCCCCAACACACACACACACACACACACACACACACACACACACACACACACACACACACACACACACACACACACACACACACACACACACACACACACACACACACACACACACACACACAAAAAAAAAACACGCACACACACATCCACAGAGAGACAGACACACACATACACAGCCACAAGTAAATACACACACGCGCACACTCATTCACAGAGAGAGAGAGAGAGAGAGAGAGAGAGAGAGAGAGAGAGAGACATACACACACAAACACACTCACAGGCATAACTAAATATACACACAAACACAGAGAGACAGACACAACTAAGTACATAGCGGCACAACCAAATACACACACAGACACACAGACACACGTACACACAGACACAGACACAGACACACACACAGACACACACACACACACACACACACACACACACACACACACACACACACACACACACACAGCATCCCCTTCGCATGTCTAAAAACGATGAAGGGGCAGGTGCGTGTGTGAAGCCTACCTGCTGGATATCCCGGTACGACATCGAGTCAACGTCGTTGAACAGGGTCAAAATGCACATCTGGTAGGTGGACACGTTGAGCTCGTGCTTTTTGGCGCCAAAGGAGGCCTTGACATCGGCCGTGCCCATGTTGGTCTGCCAGCTGAGCTTGCGTCCAGAGTGGGCGGAGAGGTAAAACTGCTTAAAGTGTTCACAGCACTCCTCCAGCTCCGCAGGCAGGTTGCATTTGCAGCCCAGCTGCGTGGGCCACGACCCCGTGGTTAGCACCTGCACGGCAAGCTCGATCACGTCCGGCGACGACTTGCCGCTGTACTTCTTGTAGTCCATCATAGTGTCCCTGCTGGTCTTGATGTCCGTGAACATGCTCTCCAGCTTGCTGGTGAACTGGTACCCGCACTCCGTCTTTAGCTTAACCAGCAGCAGGCGCTCCGCATCGTCAGACACGGTGCGGCCGGAGAGGAGCCGCTTGGCGAGGTGTTGCTTGTAGTACTTCTCAAAGACGTCCTTCTCCTGCAGGTAGCGGAACAGCATCATCACCTTGTCCAGGACAACTTCCACGTCGTCCTCCGACATCCCCTGCAGCACACCAACCCAACAAATCGCCACATCAATTACCTCTTCATTAGCCACAACCCATGCAGATCGTAGATCAAAGGGGGCATTTTCCCATAAATGAGGCGTACATGCAGGTCTGTAAACACAGGCACACACACACAGGCACACGCACACACAAAACACAAGCACGCAGACACACGTACACACAGACATAAACAAAACACATGCACGCAGACACACTCAAAACACACACACCCACACACACAAAACACACACACGCACGGACAGACACACACACATACGCACAGACACACACACAGCACAAACGAACGCATGCATACACGCACGAACACAAACAAAAACAGGCGCTCGCAAACACACACACGCACACATTCACACACGCACACAGACACACACAACTATAGGGACAGGAGCGGTAAAGAAGGGGGAGAGAGAGGGGCTTAAGATGGGGGAGGTGGGGATGCAAGTCCTAACCTTGAGGCCACGACGCAGTTTGTCATCCATGAAGAGCGAGATGAACTCCGGGGATCGCGGGTTCATGTTGATGAAGGTCTCAAATGCCTGTAACGGCGGTGAACGGGGAGACCGCGAAATCTGGCTCAGCCTCTCAGTATTCCGAATCAGGAAAAACACGTTACCTGCGCCGTTCTGGATATTGGAGAGAGAAAGAGTGTGTGTGTGGGGGGGGGGGGGGGGGGGGGGGGGGCGGTGGGGGCACGGTAGGCAGGCGCGTACCTGATTGAGGGTGTTCTGGAAGAGTTTGTCTGAGTTGAAGCTCTTTTGGATGACCTTGTCATACTTGTCCTTCAGCTCCAGCAAATGCTGCACAAAGTCCACGGGGTCCTTCTGCCTCTCCGGCTCCATCACCAGCTGCTTCCCCGTCTCCTTGACGTGGCTCCCCGTCATCTCCCTCACCGACTTCAGCCCATCCTTGACGTGCTCCCGTTTGAATAATGTGTACATCCTCGCGAGGTCGTCGTACTTGTCGTGTCGAAGCAGCGCCACAAGGCCAGAGTTCTCCATCTCAACTAGAACCTTCATCTGAACAGGCAAACGATCCCCAATAAGGCACATACCACTGGTACTGTCTATTCCTGACGCAATACCAAAGTACAACCCTTTCTTTCGAACTATACACATATATACCGTAAAAAAATTGGCGAGGCATGGAGTGGAATGGCATGATCGGATGTGAAACCTGTTGACATGACACTGCATCCCAAGCTATGCAATGCCATGGAGTAAGATGATACGGAATGAAGTGGCATGAGACACGAAGAAACGATAAGACATGCTGCTTAATGGCAGTGGCGTAATGTTACCTACCTGATTGCTAATCAGCTCTGTCTCAACCACTGCTGTTATTTTGGCCTCACTGGACGCGTCCAGGTACGCAGCCACCCGTTCAGCCTCCTCCGCCAGCCGCTTCTCCGCCTTACGGAGGTACTCAGGGCAGTCGCTCGTGTTGAGGTACTCCTGCGCCTCCACCTGCGCGGTACAGCAGCTCGACGCGTGAGCGCCATAATAGGTACACCAGACTTGAGGTGGTGGGTGCAGAGCAGGAGGCCTTACCTTGTAGAAGTCAGAAGCAGCCGCAAGGAAGTGAACTTCAAAATCATCGACATACACGCGCTGCCCAAGGTCCACCAACATCTGCCCCCCATGCACCACACAGACATTCAATATCTCCTGAGGAAGTACCCTAAGTCTGCAAAAACTCTATAACAAATCATGCACACACACACACACACACACACACACACACACACACACACACACACACACAAGCACGCACTTTTGTGGTCGCTCGCATCAGCTGCTTGTCGATCAGCTCCCCACTGCGCTCCTTGCGCACAAAGTCCAGCAGAATTCCCCGCAGCCGATCGTTGATAGACTTGCGCCGCACGACATGGTCGCGCCACAGGTCCAGGCCCAGCTGGTGCACGTGCGTCTTATGCTGCTGCTGAACATACGTTCTGTCCATATACTACAAAGAGAGTGGGCGGTCCGGGCATCAGACACAGCATCGACAGTACATGTTCCCCATCCCTGGTCCCGTCAGTGGCTTCATCACTAAGTGGTGCCTGTACACGTGCCGCAATGCGTCTGGCTAAAGATGGTGCTTTGGAATTGTGTGTGTGTGTGTGTGTGTGTGTGTGTGTGCGCGCGCGCGTGTGTGTGTGTGTGTGTGTGTGTGTGTTGTGTGTGTGAGAGCTGTATGTGTGCGTGCGTGCGTGTGGTGTGTGTGCATGTGGGATGTGAATGTGTGTGTATGGGTGGGTGCGTGTGTGTGTGCATGTGTGTGGGTGTGTTTGTTTTTGTCAGGTGGCCGGGGGGTGAGCAAACCATCAGAATGTCCCGAATCATCTGCATCGACTTGTTGTGCTCGTTCCAGCGCTGATTTAAGTCCGCCAAAAACTGCTCATTCTGCGAGCTGTCGATCTGCGACGCGATGTTCTGAAGATGCGCCGTAATTGTGCTCACCAGGCCATCGTAAAGGCGATCCCCAAACTTGTGAAGCACCATGTTGTACGCACTCCTGCGCATGCAACAGCCGGGCGGATGGTCCATTCCTTTAAAAACCAATTAAAAGTCTAATAATGATGTATGCGGCACCGTAATACGTATATTGACAGCCAAAAAGTACCATGGTCACTGACGCCTATCAGAGTGAGTACGAACCTATAAAGCTCCTCAAAACTGAGCCCGCTGGCATTTTTGTTGTGGATTTCACGAATAGCGTCCTCCAGCACCTTCCATGTTTTATCTACCACGTGAAAGAATACGGCGCAACTGATCAGGAGGGGGGGGAGGAGATGTTGAAAATGGAGGTGTGACAGGAAGGACAAAGCATATGTCGTGAGGTAGCCTACCTGCATAGTTGGGGTCCATTTCAAGCTTGTGCTTGAAAGGCTCTATGCGGAACTGCAAATGGCGAAGTATTTCGATTACACACACACACACACACACACACACACACACACACACACACACACACACACACACACACACACACACACACACACACACACATATGCCGTTTTGCCATGAATGTGCTCTCTGTGCACTGTAGAGTGAGATGGGGGTGCACAGCTACACTGCGACAGCACATGCTTCTCCAACAACTTGAGGTGGGTGGAGTGGCACACCGTTGGTTTCTTCTTCTGCATTTTGGCTCCTGATCAGCCAGTCCGGTTCTGAATGAGATAAAGACCCGTGTAGCAGGTGATGGACGCTGTTCAAGCTCGGCAAGGCATCGCTCCTCTAGACGGCTCCTTATTTTTTGAGGGGTGAGCGAAGTGGAGGAGCGACCCTGTAGGTGTGGGACCCGGCTACGTCAGAAAAATCCGCGCATTTTACTGTGAGTGGAAGCAGTAGATCTTACCAGTTAAGTCCTCTATTCGAAACACTGCGCACAGACGCCAACGTGGCGTCGAAACCTCGCAAGTGAGGCTCAGGAAGAGCGTTGACAGGCACAGACTCGGAAGGGGAGTGAACATGTCCGTCGCGAGTGGGTACGGCCTGTGTACGGTGAGCTTACAGGTTCGCCGCTAACCTTTTCTATACCGTGCGGACGACAATAAGCGAAAAAATCTCCATTGCTTGGCTGAGTGAACCCTACAACGCGTATTCGGTCCAGTGTGGGCAGTTGGACCGCAGCAGGCAGTGCTTTACGACATACGCTACGCAGGATTAACATTCATTTTCACGGAGAGAGCGAGCACCGCTCGCGATGGGCCGCGGTACCACCGGCTTCCCCCTATCCACCTATCACGCGCAGAAACTGCGTGATAAACCTTATGAAACCCGCACAGTCCAGAGCGAAACAAAGCTTCCGTAGCTGCATCCGCGGTATGGCGCTTCAGACGGCTGCCGCTTGACAGGACAGTGCGCGGCGACGCAAGAAAACGCGATATTTTTTGCACTCGTAGATCGCGAGCTGAAGAGCCCCTTCTGACCTGCACACCTTGCCTTCAGTACGTAATTCTTGAAGCACAGCCCAGGCGCAAAGGGTGAGAGTGTTTGCAGGGAGGAGATTGGCGAAGCACCGCTCAAGCTCGCCTCGGCCGGTGGGTTTGGAGATAGGTGAAGCGGTACGGCCACAGTAGTGATAAGCCGCGACGGGCAGGATACCAGCAGCACGGACGAGCAGAATCATCCATGGCGCCATGTAAGAAAGAGGGTTTGATGGGGTTTAGTCAAGGGTACTATGCTTGTCTGCAGGTGCTGCTAGGGTATCTTGCATCAACAATGGAGGTCTTACAGGTACAGATACTAGGGTAGCCGTACAATCATCGACAATACATCCTCCTATTCTCGCTGGCCTATTTACAACTATTAATATGAATCAGGCAAGGAGTGGTGCGCTTGAGTGCATGCCGTCAACGACACACAAAACCTACGTTCGATCGGCTGAACTCTGTGAAGCACTACGACGCGGAGGTTCGTGCCTCGGTTTGTTGCACAAATGGATTGTCGTCAGCCCAACCCCCCTTCCACTTATTTGTGGCGGCTTCTACGTTACACCGCCCAATGAAAATAATGAAATTGCAAATGATTTACAACAATGACCAGTCACATTGTGACGAGTGTTGTCATGCAACAATACATTGAAGGACATTGTATAGGTATTCTTTACGAATTGACCCGTACCTTTCCAAGGAAGGACGTACATGAGGTTACGTCACCATTGCAAAAACTCGATGACAATATACAATATATTGTACTATTATACTGCCAATACCTCCCGGTTCGTACAATACGCACAAAATCTAACATGCTTAACGACGCTTTGCTATGATTTCACAAAGCTATATAAGCTAGTTCGATGAGACCCATACGATAACCCTAACGCGCAAGCCACGAAGAGCATGCAAGACTAGATGGAGCTTGCTAAGACAAACCAATTTAATCCTTGTGCAATGGAGGGATGTGGTATACGCATTTTTACTTTTACTTTTTACTTACATTCTCTTGGTTACGCTAAAATTTGAGACATCCTATATGTGCACTCCCACCATCACCAACATTGATTTGTGTTGGCATTCTGCAAAGAGGCAGACTACGACATTCGTTTCGGAGATGTGATCTCAACACGCTTATGCGTTCGCTACGGTCGTTAGCTCATATTCGTTTGATGCGATATAGCATCAATTGGTCTTTGTGACGTCGTAATGATTGTAAAGCTTGTCAGAGGTCCTAATGGAGTGGACATCAAACTTGTTTTGTAGCGAAAGCCTCGAACCGGTAAAGCTTGGTTCCCGCCGGTATTGTCTTACCTAACGAGGGACACGTCGACGTTGTAGTTCGTGAACTATTCGATGAGACGGCTTGCCCTTGAACGTCGACGATGTAAACATGTTCAGTGGTGAAGTTGCTCGCGTATAGCTACCCAACGAGTAGACGTCGCATGTCTACTTGTACGATGCTTTTGTACCCGTGCCTTACGCGACCAAAAACCATCGTAAGCCGGCTAAGGTCGACAAAGTTCTACTCTCCCATTCAATTGTATAGCCTGGCGGCTCTTTCGTTGTTCCATCTTCAATTGCGATGGATGATATAACTATTGCCGCCCGCCGGCGGCGCAGCGGCGGCAGCCCTAGAGGGGGTTGCACTCGAAAGCACGTCTGCAATCACCCTCACCTCCTCGCGTTGGGCGTTGGTAACCCTACATCCATACCATGGCTGGCACGGTTGGGGGCTAAGGAAAATAAATCCGGCAGTTGTGATCCGTACAATTTGTAGGTGTCGGGAAGCCTCGGTACGGTGGGCTTCTTTAAAATATTATGTATACAACCAGTGGCAAGATCTCCCGCTCGGACAGCCCGATATAACTTTTCAAGGTTTGATACTCTCTTTATACTCTCTTGCTCATCGATTGGCGGGACATGTATATCATAAGTTGTTTGGCGTTGAGGAGGGAACGGACAGATGTGCAACAAAATGGGTGTATTTTAGATGGTAGCGGACAACTACGAAGTAGCGCTAGGGAAGGACGCTCGCTAGACGGTGACTAGCTTTGTTGATGTCGAGCCTCCCATGGGGGTGAGGCAATGCGCAAAGCATGCCGAAAAAATGTCGCAGCCTGACGACCGGCAAAGTCTAGCGGCGGAGGTCCTAAGGATCGGCCGCCACCGGAAAAGCCCGGTATGGAGGCTTTATTTCGGTTGAACAGTTTCCGTACCCAACATCGTTTGAGGATGGCGCCTCGATCCATGTGTTCAACCAACCACTCCCAAATAATCGGCACCCAGTTATCGTTACGTTGCCTCATGCAGTGTGCCTAGGGTTTTCACAACGGCACGTTGCTCGTAAAGGCGTGTGTTTAGCACAGTTAACCAATGGGGGAGGGTACGGACGGGTTCAACGCGATCAAAGAGGAGTTGGGAAACATACGGCGAAAGACCGGGGACACGAGGAAATAGTCTCACGGAGGCAAGAGCGCCAACCCGACACCGTCCGAGGCGTTGGCCTTCTTTTCTTCCCAAACCCCCAAAAGAAGAGGGAAGCCTAGTCTTGGAGGCGAGTTGCGACGGGAGGAGCTGCGCCTAGCACGGGCGAGGATGTGCGTGGTCGAGATCGTCGACGAAATGGGCGAGGGGTTCTTTCGCTTGCCTTTCCCCCCTTCTCCGTCCGGCAAGACTGAAGCCACACATAAGTAGAAGTAAGGTAGGCCCAACTCGAAAGTGCAAGCTTGCCAACTTCACTAATCAACGCCCTCGCAGCGGTCGAAGCAAGCCGTGGAGATTAGCGACCCAGTACTTTTAATACTCAAATGCCGAATCATTTAAGAACAAATCATCCAAATTCTATAGGGGCATGATTTAGACGGCGTTGATATTGCTAATGGATTAAGGGTTTAGGGCGCCCGCCAGTGGCGCAGCGGCGGCGGCTCCGGAGGGGGGCGCGCTCGCGGGCCCGTCGGCACTCACCCTCGCCTCCACGTGGTGGGCGCTCGTAGCCATACGGCCGTGCCTTCTTGGCACGGTTTGGGAATGTGCGGAGTGAAAGCGGCAGATGTAATCCGCGCTATCACCGGCTATTGGGAAGCCTCGGTACGGAGGGCTTTTAAATATTATATGTACGCTACCATCGCCAAGATCTCCCGCTCGGCCAAAAAATTAAAAATGAAAATGATGTCATTGAAGTTGTTTACAACAATAGCAGTATAAATTGGTTGCTGTCTCTAGCCCCCCGTGCTAAGCCAATGTGGACTCATAAGCGTGAGATAGACCGTGAACCACAAATCCCAACCTCTCCATTGGCAGTGACGATACCGTCTAAGACATACACGTCACCAGATATTTATTATTTTTCTATCTATACGTATTTTGTTTTGGATACAGTATGAAATAAAAAGTGTCGCTAGTCTCCACGATACGCGGCATGCTCCAGCTGCTGCGGGGATGCTCATCAGCGAGGTTGGTCAGCGTGAGCAGGTCGAGGCGAACGTGCCTGACCTCGGGTACCGTGCGACTCCGGTCTTGCCGGAGCTAGGGGGAAAGGCATGTGAAAAACCCCCTCGCTCAGATCTTCGTCGGTCCCGTCTCGATCCTTGCTCTTCCCCGCACGAGGTAGTAGTTGCTCCTCTTGACGCACTTCGCCACCTAGCCGAGTCTTCTCTCCTCCTGCGGGGGCTGGGAAGAGTAAATAACTAAGTTGCAAACGGTGTCCGGCTGGCTCTCTTGCCCCCGTGCCAGATTTTCTCTTGTCCCTTGTCTTTGGTCCGTATGTTTCCAACACCCATCTGATCGCGCTTTGGCCGGCCGTACCCTCCCCCGGTGGTTTACGTTGTTAAGGGCCCGCCATTACGAGCAGTGTGCCGTTACGATGACCCTAGGCACACTGCATGAGGCAGCATGTCGATAACCGGGTACCGACAAGGGGAGGGGTGGGTCGGACACAGAGATCGAGTCGCCGAACCACAAAAGATGTTAAGTACGGGAATTTTTTTCCAAAAGCCCCCCGTACCGGGTTTTTCCGGCGGGGTCGATCCTAAGGATCGCCGCCGCCAGACCGTACCGCTCTTCCGACCGCGTCCCACCTCCGTCATGCGTAGCTTGAGACCTCGCCCCCAGGGTAGATTTAAAACTCTCGCATGGTTGGCGGTTGCTAGCGAGCGCCGTGCCCTAGCGCTGCTTCCAAGTTGTCCGCCGCCAGCTCCAACACCCTCGTCCCACCGTTGATCCGTCCGTACCCTTCCTCGCCAAAAAAATTCCGCAGACATCGTCCCGCCGCGACGGGAGAGAATCTGTGGGTAGTTATTTGATGAAAAAACATATCGGACTGCCCGAGCGGGAGATCCCTGTGCCGGTGTACGGATACTATTTTTCCCAAAACCCTCCGTACATGGCTTCCCGACAGCTGCTGATCCCGCGGATCGCAGGTGCCGGTACCTCGTTCAGCCCCCTATCATGCCAAGCCTGGCACGGCTACGGGGTTACCAGCGCCCACCGCGTGGAGGTAGAGGTAGGTGCCGACGGGCATGCGAGCGCACCCCCCTCCGGGGCCGCCGCCGTTGCGCCGCCGGCGGGCGCCGAAGATGATGTACAACATGTACCGCTTTTGCGTTGTGCGGCTGCTATCTCAAGGCCTTTTGCTAATGCCATATAGGGCTTAGAGAACAAAATCTAGACCGGCCTCTCTAATCTTTGATACTCCTAGGGACTAAGTCAATATAACCGTACATGGGAGTGTAATCAACTTTTGGGATATAGCCATTGGTTGATACACTGCATTACATGCTCCTCAGCGGAAAGAGTCCCGTTATGAAATCCATAGAATCCCCTTTCACCGCGAAAAAGGAAACCAACCTACATTGAGTTCTATCGCTAACTCCGATCGCTTTGCTGGGGGACAGGCCTGGTAGTCCCCCTCTCATCCCTAACCCACTATTGGCACACCACCATGAAAGAACGGTTGAGGCCGTCGTAGACGTCCCACCGCTACATTTACTAACGGGGCTAAGTCGAGATGCGGAGGATTCTTCGAGGCGGCCCCTTGCCGAGTGGGCAAGTGCCGGGGGATATGTCGGGGTGGATCGGTTGGGTGTGTATGTAAGGGAGACGTCCGCCTCTACAAATTCCTGTGGCGGGGGGGGGGGGGGGGGGGGGGGGGGGGAGCGTTGGGGTGTGGAGGCTGCTGGGCGGGAGAGAGGTGGGGATCTAGAGGCAAGATCTTGGCGAGGCATTTTTCCGCCGTGCGGTGGGAGGAGGAGGGGGTCTTTTGCTAGCAAAGCCGCGTATTCTTCCGCTATTTTCTGGCTGGAGTTGGGGGAGGCTACGGGGAGTGCGAGGCACATGGTTTGACGCGGTCGTCATAGTCCATCGTATCATGTGAGGTTTCAATTGTGTTATGAGAGCAGCGTTTAGAGGAGCGGAGTAGCTGTCACGGAGCTTTCGTGCGTGTGTCGGTAGGTTGGGTGTCCTCCTCCATAGCCGTAGGTGCTCGGTGGGCTGTTTTGCCGTAGCGGGGACGTGGTGAGATTTATCCGCTATGTGTGCAACGTCGGTGTTGTTAATAGGCTGGGTAGAGTTGTCCTCATGGGTCACGTCTGGACGGTGTCTTGTGGAGGTATGCATTCGGAGTAGCATGCCGGTTGCATGGGCGAGATAGGAGGAGCGATCGACCGAGGTATAGGAGGAGCGATCGACCGAGGTAAGTATTTTGGCCGAGCTGTTAAGATGGCTCGCGCCGTGGGGGTATAAAGCAACGGAAGCGAAGATAATCTTATGGCGTTCCGTAATGTGGTGGTGTCGCGTGGGGCGGGACTTCTTAGGGAAGGGCAGACCGCTAGAGAACCACGTAGCTGCCGCGACTAGGCCGGTCGCGAGGTCGGTGCGGTTGATGGCGGCTTGGGTGTGTGTGATAGGCTTGGGAGGAAGGACCTCGCCTTCCTCCAGCGTAAGATGGGGTGCTCGGCTAATACGGAGGAGCCGTGGGTTTATGGGGTCGGGCATCAGGTGTATAGTTAATTTTTATAGGGTTGTGGCGTATAGTAGTGTTGGTCGGTAGGTATAGAGTGTCGGTCGGTAGGTATAGAATGTCGGTGAGGGCAGGGACTGGATCCGGATCCTAAGGAGCCGCGAATCCACGAGACTACTCGGGTTCGGACTTGGTCTCGTGGGTCCGGACCCTAGAATCATAGGTAATCGCGGGGTCCGGACCCTAGGTTCAGTAGGTAATCGTGGGGTCCGAACCCTAGGTTCAGTAGGTAATCGCGGGGTCCGAACCCAAGGTTCAGTAGGTAATCGCGGGGTCCGAACCCTAGAATCACAGGTAATCGCGGGGTCCGAACCCTAGGTTCAGTAGGTAATCGTTGGTTCCGGTACCAGTTATTGTAAGTAATCGTTGGCTCCGGTACCAGTTATTGTAAGTAATCGTTGGTTCCGGTACCAGTTATTGTAAGTAATCGTTGGATCCGGTATTCATCGTACTTTAATGGATCCGCGGTAATCGCGAGTACCTCATCCTCGCAAAACGACGTGGAATCGTGATACCCAATCAGTACTCACGATTCCGAGTATCTCACGAATCTGTGGTTGCCCGAAGTGACACGCTGTTTTTTTGGGAGGTATTTGGCAATGCAAATCTGCTGAGGTGTATGTCTAGGATTGGTTCAATAGCCCTGATTGTTGTCATTCCGCAGCCTTGATTCGATTGTAGCCCACCCAAAGGCTATTTAAACGGTGCGTACGCGCTTGCAATCCACCATAATCTGCCCGTCCACATCCAATCCTTTCATAGTTAGCAACAATGGCGGGGCAAGCGGGAAGTAGTAGACCGTCTAGATCAGGGAAGAGCTTGTCATCGACGGCTATCCAACGTGCATAAGAGGAGCTTGTTTGGAATTCAGATAGGGTGTTTAGAACACCTCAGTCAAAAACAGGTGCAGATCCGTATAGTAATAAAGGGCAGTATGTAGTTAAGAAAATTGTTAGCCAAGGAAAAAGGTGTGGAATGTTGACGTATAAAGTTATGTGGGAAGGACTGCCGGAGGAAGCCGCCACTTCAGAAACCGAGCTCAACGTAAGGCGGCAAGCCAATTGGTCCACCCTGCTTGAAGATTTTCACAACGAGCAAGAGAAAGTTGAAGAGGTAAGCAAGAGTTCCCCCCCCCCCCCCTCTGCTCTGCCCTCACCCCCGAGTTAGCTGCGTTGTGATGTTCGGTAGCGCCGCATGGCGCCCCCTCCCCGCCTCCGCCCGCACTTTTATGTCTGTTTATTTGCACTATCGAAGCCATATTGCGTTGCAGTTGAGCTTGTCGACACTTTGTTATCGCTATTCTGTGATGCTTTTCTGTTCCTTGCTTTCCCACATAAAATGTTACTTTGTCGTTAAGCATATTGTTGCACTGTGCTGTTCGGTAGCGCCGCATGGCGCCCACTCCCCGCCTCCGCCCGCACTTTTACGTCTTTGTTTATGTGCTCTATCGAAGCCATAGTAATAGCGTTGCAGTTGAGCTTGTCGACACTTTGTTATCGTTGTTCTGTGATGCTTTTCTGTTCCTTGCTTTCCCACATAAAATGTTACTTTGTCGTTAAGCATATTGTTGCACTGTGCTGTTCGGTAGCGCCGCATGGCGCCCACTCCCCGCCTCCGCCCGCACTTTTACGTCTTTGTTTATGTGCTCTATCGAAGCCATAGTAATAGCGTTGCAGTTGAGCTTGTCGACACTTTGTTATCGTTGTTCTGTGATGCTTTTCTGTTCCTTGCTTTCCCACATAAAATGTTACTTTGTCGTTAAGCATATTGTTGCACTGTGCTGTTCGGTAGCGCCGCATGGCGCCCACTCCCCGCCTCCGCCCGCACTTTTACGTCTCTGTTTATGTGCTCTATCGAAGCCATAGTAATAGCGTTGCAGTTGAGCTTGTCGACACTTTGTTATCGTTGTTCTGTGATGCTTTTCTGTTCCTTGCTTTCCCACATAAAATGTTACTTTGTCGTTAAGCATATTGTTGCACTGTGCTGTTCGGTAGCGCCGCATGGCGCCCACTCCCCGCCTCCGCCCGCACTTTTACGTCTCCGTTTATGTGCTCTATCGAAGCCATAGTAATAGCGTCGCAGTTGAGCTTGTCGACACTTTGTTATCGTTGTTCTGTGATGCTTTTCTGTTCTTTGTGTTCTTTTTTGTTCTTTCGCTACAATTTCATGTTTCCATTACTAACTTTTGATGGGTGCATTGTGTTTCTGCAGGAGGCACGAAATCGAGAGGCGAATCGGATAAGCAGGAAGAGGAAGAACCGACTGCAAGCTAAAGCCACTGTAACATCAAACGAGGTTGAAAAAGGCATCGAAGAAGATAACGAAGGCGATGAAGAGGTCATCGTGGATGACGACTTGGCGCCGCCGAAGAAGAAGATCTACAATGCTCAATGCTGGAATCATTTCTAGAAGCCAAAGAAGTTCCCCAATGGTGTCAAGTATGTCGTATGTAAGTTGTGTCCAAAGGAAGTCAAGCTCAAGTACAGCGGAGGGACCTCAAATCTTATCAAGCACCTCAGATGTCGGCATAAAGGTGAGTACAGACAAAACTTGGCTACTGGTGAAAACATTCAAGTTGGGGATGTCTCTGTCCCCACCGTGATCAAAGCAGAGGTAAGTCATGTCCCATTGTGATTGTATAGTAGCATGTTATTGACTTAATGATGGCATGTTATTGACCTTTCATTCGTTGTTGACTCTATTCGTAGATTTCTGCGAAAAGGAAACAGTACCTTGACGAGTTGATAACAATTTGGGTGGTCGAGCGATGTCGGCCATTCGGGATCATGGAGTCGGACACAGAGCTCAAGGATGTGATGTCTGCTATTTCGGGAGGCGCATATAGCGGTCCATGTCGTGAGACGGTAATGCGTTGCATGGCATCCTTGGCTCAAAAGGTAATTACTGTTGGTTTATTTGAATGTATGACTGCGTGTTGCCTTTAAAAATAACTAAGGTAATTAATTTTGCTTGTTTCAGACACTTGTTGAAACAGGAGTCATGATGAACGGGTTGTTTCAAGACGGATTGAAGCCGTGCATATCTGGAGATATTTGGGGGGAGAATTCTGTTTCATTGTTGGCGGCAATGGTGCATTGGATCGACGGATCGTGGCAACTTATGAAGCGCTTGGTTATTTGCGAGCCCTACGGAAAGGTTTCCCACACAGGTGAGAATATTTTGCAAACGACAAAGCGCAGAATTGCTGGAGTGAATGTGGGAGAGCTTGTCGAAGCAGACGACTTGGAAGGCGTCGGAGCTGTGGACACTGTGTATGAATCAATATTCAGTAAGGTAAGAGTTAGTTTAGATTTTGGCTTTTTGTTTTTGCTTGTTATGTATGTCTCTGAATGAAGATGGTTTGACGGTTGCCTAGGTGTGCGACAATGGAGCAAACATGAAGAAAGGATGGGGTGCATTGGATGGACATACCTGTGTTACTCATGGCATTCAGTTGTGTGTCAACAAGTTCGTGGAGGAGCCGCACATCAAGGATTGTTCCCGAGCAATGCAAGGTCAGAGTGCCCACTTTTCTAGGAGAACTTTGGGCGCTGCCAAGCTGTCGGAGATTCAAACTCGGATGGGTCTTCCCACAAGTAAGCCAAGTACCAAGTCAGCCACTCGTTGGTTAGGCTTGTTTCCTCAGGCTGTGTGGTTTGTGCAGAACGCTGAAGCAATTACCGAGTATATGTTACAAGTAAGTACTGTCTTGCGGTGTTTTCATTGCATTATTGTTAAGTTGCATTACTGTTCATTTACTGAGATATTAATTCTATACTAGGTACCCAATGGTTGCGTTGCCAATGACGATGGGAAGGTGTATTCGGACTTCGCCATCAACACTGAGGATTGGGAGACTATTCGAGAGCTAGCTGCGATCCTGTGGCCAGTGGCTCAAGTTGTGAATTTGCTGCAGGGTGACTATGTTACCATGTCCCTTGTTTACCCTATGTTAGGCACTTTGTTAGAGCACATGTCGTCACACAGGCCCGTTTCATTGCAAGATGAGCGGAGGGATATGGACTTGTACACCATCGAATCGAAGGACATGGAGCCTCATATGGCGGAGGCAAGGGAGAGTCTGCGGGCCGGAATCATTGAGCGTTTTTTCACGAACATAAGGGAGAACGATTACATCAAGATAGGGATTGCGACATTGCTGGACATTCGGTGAGTACCTTGTAATGGTTGTGTGTGCATGTGTTTAAATTTTGCACATTTGTTTCTATTATATACCTGATAAATATATTAAATGTTGATAAATAGATGTGATTGTATCTGAGCGTCCTTGTGTGTGTGTGTTATGCATGTGTTTGTGTTTATCTGCTTGTGTGTGTGTAGGCTTGTATGTGCATCTACTTCTGAATGTGTGTGTATGTGTGTGTGGTGTTCGTTTGTGTACCTATTTTGTATGCTCTCTACGTGTTTCTGTGTGTGTGTGTGTATGCAAATTTACTTGTGCATTTGCTATGTTAACTAAAAATGTGAATTGTTCAGGTTTAAGAATCTGGACTTCAATGGCATTCGCCCAGACTTTGCGCCTACAATTTTGGCGGCTGCAAGAAGAGAATTTGGAGAGCAGTGGCGCACAGAGCCGGAAGAGAGCGAGGCAGAAGGCGGTGCCTATCCAGCTGCAGAGATTGGCAAGCAATTGATGTCGTCGAAGAGTAAGTCTTTCACTGCATTCCTTTCCGGGGATTTGACTGGGCGTGTGACGCCCTCTACAGCCAAGCACGTGGAAAAGGATGACTTAGAGCGTTACCTTGAGCTGCCCCAAGAAACGGACAAGGACATTTGTGTGTTGACATGGTGGAAAACACATGCAGCTCTGTACCCCGACTTGGCTTTAATGGCGCGGCAGTACTTATCTATGCGTGCTACCTCTGCTGCATGCGAGCGTTTGCTCAACAAAGCGGGGCGAATGCATGACGCGTTCAAGAAGAACACCAAGGAAGATAGCCTAGAGGATGCCTTGTTAGTCTCATGTAATTGTTGAATTATGTATGCGCGAGGAATATGGTTGTCACAAGTCTATATAAACTGTAAGAAATGGTTGTCTTAAACATGTTTTCATCCATATTTTGTGCATTTAATGTTCATTTGGTGGACTCGCACTGGCCATGCGATAAACCATTTGGCATTACTTGTCACATCATATGTGAAAAATGGCACTGCATCGGAATCTGTTTCCCTGTGATGGCATGTGTCTTTTTTGAGCCGGAGGGCTATAAACTCACATACGTTGCTTGTGGCACTTGCCGGAGGGACCAAAAGCTTTGCTAAATTGTATGGGATAGACTGTAAAGTACTAAATACGTTTGCAGCGGGCAGAAAGAATGGGAAGTGAATTGTACGTATCTAATGTATGGGATCCAAGCATAAGCAGGCGCATAGAACTAATAGAGATGTAAAAATTCAAATTGCAGTACAAACTTCCCCCAAAATACGCAATTTGTATCAATTTGCATGAGTACTTCGAGTACTTGTTGGAATCCCGAACCCAACGAATCCAACGGAACCAAAAAATTTAGAAGTACTCATGTACTCGGTTCCGGAATCAAAAACACAGGTGCTCGCTGGATCCGAACCCTAGAATCACAGGTAATCGCTGGATCCGGACCCTAGAATCACAGGTAATCGCGGGGTCCGAACCCTAGGTTCAGTAGGTAATCGCGGGGTCCGGACCCTAGAATCACTGGTAATCGCGGGGTCCGAACCCTAGAATCACAGGTAATCGCGGGATCCGGATCCCTTTTTAAGAGGTACTCACTAGTTCCGGATCCTAAAAAATCAAGTACTCATGGATCCGAACCCAACAAAAAAATGGCGGATCCAGTCCCTGGGTGAGGGTGTCGGCCTCGTTGCCCATAGCGATGGCTCCGACACCGGCACGTCCGTCGGTAGTGAGAGCTGCCTCCGTAGGGAAGCCGGTAGCGTCGATCCCGGCGGCTGTAAGAAATGAGTGTAGAGCATGAAGACCGGACTAGCCTTTCGCTATGTTGAGGTGGTAGTCGAGTGAGTCGGTGACTGTGGTGGCCATGTGATCGGTTGGGGGTAGGATAAAGTCCGCAAAGTTGGAAAGCTCGACCATACTGCAGTCGAGCCCCCATCTATAGAACTGCCGATCTACCGTGGGGTGTAACTAAGCAGCGTAGTGCGTAGAGGGGGCTTACCGCTCACAGTGAAGTGGGCGACTCTGTCCCCCATGGGGATGGCTAGAAGAGTGTCATCTATGGTGTCAATAAGGCATAGGGAGTATTGTGTTGAAACGAGTTCAAGTCGGGCGACCGGGCTAGCTCGGTGATGCTTACAAACGTCTCGCAGTTCGATGGCATGCATGATAATTCCGCGGGGAGGGTAGACCACTGAGCCGGGGAAAGGGGGTGTATGTGGCTTCGTAGTCCTTCATGGCCTTCGTAGTCCTTCATGGCCTTGTATGTCGCGACGTAAACGGTTTTCTCGACTTTTGGTAGTTGGGCTTGGTTGGCGTTCCAAAGTCAATATATATGGCGACCTCCCTTCATAGCGTCGTTCAAATGGGGAGCTCCATGTATAGAGGTTTCACCGGGAATGCCTTCGTGGTCGGTTAGGATCGGGTGTGATCATGCGAGTGGTTTTGCCAGTAGAGGAGCTCTTTAGTGACCTCCGGGCGATTGAGTCGGATGAGCACCGTGCCGGTGGTGAGGGGAGGGAAGTTGCGGCGCCCTTCCGGGATCTTGGGGGCGAGAGGGTTCGACCTTGAGTAGACCCTTACATTGTCGGGGAGGAGCTTAACGGCCCCACCTTTTCTGGCCTCCTCGATAATCATTTTGGTGGTAGTGGTAGATAGAGAACGCGAGGATGAGCCCGATCGTGGGTCTTGTGAGCTTGTTGAGCTTGAGCACTTCCGGGACGGTATTGAGGGTGCTAAAGACTTCCCCGGTGACGGTCAAGTGGAGAAGTTTGGCGAGGGGTCGTGAGACAACGGGGTTAGTATGGTGGCGCGCATGATGGGAGAAGTCGGCATAGACTCGGAGGGAGGGGTGGGTTGGCGGGATGGGAGGGGGAACGTGGACTTAAGAGGCCCATATGGCGGGAGACTGATAAACTATAGAGGCCCATATGGCGGGACCGCGGGAGACTGAGTCGGTGAGTCGCCATCGTGGGCGGAGGCAGGTCTGAACTTTTGAAGCGGCAAGTCTCCGAGCTCCAAAGTGCCATCACCGGGAATCGAACCCGCACCTCCGTGTCCGGAGTCGTACGCCGTAATCAAGTACCGGGCCTAAAAGTCGGTACCCGATGGGGCCATATCTCATATATATACCCCCGTACTGCCCGAGCAACGGGCTCCCGCAGTACATCCACTACTAGCTAAGTAGTAGGGCCAACACTCCCCCGGAGTGCAACGTACGGATGTGTCCATTATCATGCCCACCTCGGGGATCTCACAACACTCCCCCTAATGGACACCATCCGATAAACTCCGGTCAAACCCTACTACACACCCGTGTCATACGCGGAGGGCCCATAAACTGTCAAAATTGAGGGGGCGACAAAGAATGCTTACACTCGGTGAGTGACGCTGCATGTCATCTCACCCTCAGCAAGTGCCTAGCACTTGCCTATCACAAGACACGCACTCACCTTGTGGTGAGCACACGCCAACGTATATTTAGAGCCTTTAGATGACATCTAACGCTCAGCAAATTGTCACAATTAGCAACTTAATCCTCTCGATTGCTGATTGGCTCATCATCTTATAGTGATGAGTCACAGCCGTACTATCACGATGCTACTAGACCAACATTGTTGTGCAGCAATTTGATTACCACACAAAACTATGTCTCGCAACATGTTGTGACGGGGCCTCCGTTGGGTATTAGCGGGGACTTTGTCATGGGTGTCTCGTCGGTGAAGTCCATATGGGGGGGTCGTCGGTAGCGGCGGCGGTAGGATCCATATTGCGGGTTGCAGTAGGTGAGTGCGGGCGGGGTAAAAAATTCGATAGGTAGAGCGCGCGTGGTCGAGCAAGGTCGCAGCAAGAGCTTATATTATGGCAAGTGTTGTTTACAAGAATCCGGGGTTGAGTGAGGTCTTAGCGAGAGAGGTGGGCTTCTAAGCCACGAGTTTTTTCAATATCGAAGTATTCATGTATTCAAGTTTTAGTACACGTATTCGACAACGGATATGCGTATGGACCACATCCCCAGGTGCCCGTACTCTTGGTATGTCATTCAACTCCACGACCGGGTTTTCCACGTGCTTGAAGAGTTGATTCTAGAAGCGGGGGCTTGTTAAACCGTGCACACACGATCAGTAAGGAAGGTAACTAACGCATACGTAGTTACAGTCACAATCACGCAAAGGGACAGTCACAGAGACAACCAGCCCGAGGCGTGGTGTCGGGACAACAGAAGTGTTGGAGCAGAAGCCTAGCGACAACTCTGTACCAGTACAAACAGGTTATCGGTATGTCCGATCTAGACATGTACAAATCATATCTAGAATAGCTTACAGTAGCTATCTGCAACTAATAACTAGAAGGTATTACTTACAACACTCCCCCTGAAGGTAGCTACGGGATGAAGCGTTGCATTGGGTCTTGTCCTCCAAGGATTGCACTTCGGTGTCTTGTGAGTGCCGGTCCTGGGAGGGGCTTGGTGAACATATCAGCCACCATCTGGTCAGTGGGGAGGTACCTCAACTTGATGGTTCCCTGCTCCACATGGTCCTTGAGGAAGTGCCATTTCAGACCGATGTGTTTGGTCTTCTCGCTGACCAAGGCGTTCTGGGAGTATGCGATGGCGCTTTGGTTGTCCTCCCAGATGGTGGTGGTTTCGGTGATGGGGGCGTTAAAGATCTCCCCCAGGAGTTGTCGGAGGTGGAGTCCCTCCTTGGTGGCGTCGGCCGCAGAGTAGTACTCGGCTTCACACGTGGATTGAGCCACACAAGTCTGTTGTTTGGACTTGTAACTTACTGGCCCGCGTCCGAGGGTGAAGAGATAGCCGGAGCGAGACTTGCGGGTGCTGCTGTCGTTGGCCCAATCAGCGTCGGCAAAGCCTGTGAGTTGGAGACTGTGGTCCGTGCCCCCCCCCAACGTCAGGCGCATGTCGATGGTGCCATGGAGGTATCGAAGGACCTTCTTCAGGGCCTGAAGGTGGGCTTCCGTGGGGGAAGCTTGGGCTGAGCCGAGGATGCTCAACGCCGTGGAGACATCGGGGCGCGTGCAGACGGCCGCGTACTGGAGACTGCCCAAGAGGCTTGGGTAAACATCCTTGGCCACGCCGGTGAGATGGGGCGAGGACATGTGCGCGAGGCCGGCGAGGAAGCCAGGGTCCATGGGAAGGGACGACGGTCGAGCGTCGGTCATGTTGTACTTGGCGAGGACATCGCGCAAGTACTTGGATTGGTCCAAGGAGACGGTGCGTGCCAAGCGGTCACGGGTGATGTGCATGCCGAGTAATTGGGAGAGGTCGCCGAGGTCCTTGATCTTGAACCGTTCTCCGAGCTTGGCCTTGAACGATGCAAGCCATGCGGTATCATTGCATGCCGCAGGAATGTCATCGACGTACAGCGCGATCATGGCGAAGACGTGGCCGGTGCGGAAGATGTAGATGCAAGGGTCAGAAACGCACTGTTGCCACCCATTGTCGACGAGCCAGGCACGGAGTAGCATGTTGAACTCGCGGGGGGACTGCTTAAGGCCGTAAAGGCAGCGCCTGAGGTGACACACTTTGGACGTGCCATCGCTGAAGCCGAGGGGCTGGCGGATGTACACGTCTTCCTTAATGGGTGCGTAGAGAAACGCAGTGTCGATGTCAAGTTGGCAGAGCTCAAGGTCACGGGCGGCTGCGATGGTCAGGAAGAGACGCAGGCTGGCCATGCGGATGACAGGAGAGAATGTCTCAGTGTAATCTAGTCCAGCGCGTTGGCTGCACCCTTTGGCGACGAACCGCGCTTTGAAGCGGGAGACGTCACCGGCGGTGTCAGACTTAACTTTGTAGATCCACATGCTGTTAACTACCATGCGACCCGGGGGAAGGTCAACGAGTTCCCAAGTGCCGTTGTCCATGAGGGATGAGTACTCCTGCTGCATAGCGGCTTGCCACTGAGGGGCCTGGGCGCTGTCCAAGGCAGCTCGGTACGATTTCGGCTCCACACACTCCCGGGCGGACAGGAGGGCGACGGCAGTAGGCGATGTGCCGGCAGGTGTGTGAGGGGGACCAGTGATAAGGTTGGGAACGTGAGGGCGTGTGAAGATGTCCTCTTTGGCTTTGCCCTGTTCAGGGTCACAACACGCCGTCACGAGGGTCGGGGGGAAGTCGGCCACGTGGGCAACCATTTCGCCGTAGCGTAGGGGATGAGAACGGAGCCGAGTTTGGCGAGGGGCGGCATGAGGGGGCATGGGGTCTGGCAATGGTATGTCGATGGGGTGGGATTGGAGTGAGGTGGCCGTTGCGTCATCCGAAGGGTTGGTGATGGTGGAGTCGACGGAGAGTTGTGCGCTGAAGCCCGGGGTGTCTTCTTGAAAGACAACATGGACGGAAGTGGTGATTCGGCGGGTTTCCGGGTTGTAAACGCGGTACCCGGGTGCGTCATTGGGGTAGCCGACCATGACGCCACGGAACGCCTTTTCACTGAGTTTTCGACGCAGTTTGTCAGGCACCTTGGCGAAGACGGTGCACCCGAAGACGCGAAACTGGGAGGCGTCAGGCACAGACGACGTGAGGAGGGTAAGTGGGATGCCACCGGTGGGGCCGACTGAGCGACTGTACGTGCGGTTGCGGAGGTACACAACAGTGCTGACAGCGCATGACCACATGGAGTTGGGAACGGCCATACTGTGGAGCATCGCTGACGCATTGTCCCGGATAGTGCGCCAAGGACGTTCGGCTTTGCCGAGCATGTGGTGGGCGTATGGGGCAGAGAACTGGACCCCAACGCCGAGCTGTGCGCACATCTGGCGGGTTGTTGCAGCCTCAAAGACAGAGTCCGAGTCAAATTTGATGATTGGGGCAAACGCACCCGATTGGGAGTGGTAACGTGCATGCATGTGCTTGATGTCGAGGAGGATGTTTTCCAACTCCGAGCACGCATCGTCTTTTGACTTGAGGAACCGCACCCACATGTAATGGGTGTGGTGGTCAATGACGAGCAAGCAGTAGCGGAGGCCATGTGGGGAGGGGACGTTGACCGGTCCCCACAGGTCAGAGGAGAGGTTGAGGAGGGGACGAGGAGGTTTCGCGCATGCACTGGTGTTGCGCGGTGCAGCTGTGGCCTTGTGTAACAATCATGAGTCGCAAGAGACATCGGTTACAGAGCTGGCTAATGCAGGGCTAGTCGGGACACCGTGCGTGTGCTGGGCCCGCAGGCTTTGCATGTTCAGGTGTCCAAACCGACGGTGCCACAATGTAGGGTCGCACTGGGCAGCAAGGGCAACACTAGGGGAGGGAGAAGTCACTCTCATCGTGGAGGTACTGGGGGGGGGCTCTGGCTTGTGGGGGAGGAGGTAGAGGCCGTTTCCGGAGGGCTCTAGCACACCCATTCCTGTGGGCACCACAAGTAAACCAGTGTCAGAGTTAGAGGGGAAGATGAATTTACAACCGCTGTGGGTCTGCATCCAGCTGACACTAAGTAACCGGCCGATGCGTTGAGCAGAGCGAGAGGACAAGTCAGGGGTGTACAACGCATGGACAATGCGATGAATAAGTACGCCTGTGTCAAGTCGGACTGAAATTCGGACGGAGCCACTGCCCTTGACGTCAACACCAACCCCGCCAACGCGCGAGGGAGCGGAGGGAGGTGTGAATCGTACGAAGTCGCCTTTAAACGCGGTGAGGTTGATCGAGCAGGCGGAATCGACTACCCAATACTGTGAGAGGTTACGACCGGGGGTGAGGGAGGAGGAGAAGGCTACGGAGCTGAAAGGCACACTCACCTCGGTGTCATCGTAATCATCCGTGCATTCTTCGAGGGTAGGCAAACTGTCAAAGTCATCGGCGGGGACGTCGCTCAGCACAGCGGCGTGCGCAGAGTGAGAGCCACCAGCAGGGGTGCCGTACTTCTGAATGATCATTTTGCGCTTCGCGAGTGTCCACCGCAAGAGGGCGTCATCCGGGGCATTGCAAGAGGACAAGATGTGGTCCGGGCTGCCGCAAGCGGAACACTTGGTGGGCAGGACGCGACCACCGCGAGGGACACGTGGAGGGTGGCCTCGACCGCTGTGTGATCCGCGGCCAGCAGCGACAAACGCGGAGATGGGAGGCGGTGAGGTGTGGGGAGCTGTTGCGGCCGGGGTGTCGTCCTCGTCCATATTGTGCGCCAGGTGGAGGATGCTTGCCATCACGTCATCCGCGGACAACAGGTAGTCTGTGTCGAACGCGTTGATGACGCACTGTTTGGCCTGACCGTGTGGGCCGTTGCTTGAAATACCGCGCAGCATGAGGAGACCGAGGTTGTGGGGGTGAATGGCAGCGGAACCATCGACCATCTGACATGTCTCGTTGTAGTCGTCGAACGTCTGTCTCATGTAGTGGACATAATCACTAAGTGACTGTCCGGGGCGTTGTCTGACCATCAAGTTGTCCAGCAGCGACAATGAGCGAGCAAAGGACCGACTGTCGAGACGTTCACACAGAAGGTCCCACGCTGCCGCTGCGCAGTCAGGACGTGCTGGGGAGACGCACTTCATCGCTTGGTCGGCGCGTGGGTTCGCGCTAGCTGCATGGAGGAGCAGGGTGTAGGCGTAGTGTTGCGCCGGTTCGTCTAACACGACGCCCGAGTCGCGGATGGCCAGCTGTGGGATGAGGTAAGTGGCCTTGATGGAGAGAAAATTAAGGAAGTTCCTCTTCCACTGCTTGAAGTCCGTGGTGGGCCCCATGGTAGGGACCGACATCTTCATGGACCGGTTGAGGGCGTCCTTGTCGAAACCGGTGGCCTCGTGGGCGGCGCGGCCGATGACCACCGGGTCAATGGTGGGGCGACGCCCGCCACGGGTGGTGTGCCCACCTCGTTGTGGAGGATGCGAATGCCAGCCAGGAAAGGGAGGCGGTGGTCCACCGGGGAAGGGAGAAGGTGGGCCGCCGGGGAAAGGAGAGTGGCCGGCCATTGAACGCGGGGGGCCGTACGGGTGCGGGTGGCCACGGGAGGCGGGGACGCGGGGCGGCGGTGCCTCCGGGAAAAAAAGGTCCGGGATCCGGGAGGGCATACCCTGCAAGAGGGTACGGAGGGGGTGGTGGTAGGCGTTCCGCGGGTAGGTGAGGCTGTGGGGCGGTGTGCGCATCGTGGCGGCGGAGTGCGACATGGGGGTCGCCAACCGACGCTGCAGCGAAAGCAGCATCGTGGGCCGGCTGCGCGTCCAGCCGAGTGCCGGGAAAGGGAGATGCGTGTGTTGGGGGGTCGGAGGAAAGGAGGTTCAGAGAGTGGTTGTCGCGATGGGGGTCGAGCTGCGCGTCGTGACGACGCACAGCGAAAGACGGGTCCGCAGGGGCAGCTACAGGACCAGCAGCAACAGCCGCAGCAGCAGCAGCAGACTGAGCGTCCAGGCGGGCGTTTATGAGCGCCATTTGTTGCAGGACGAGTGCGAGGGTAGCAGGGGTGGGACTGACAGAGCTCTGTGGAGAGTCGAGGTCAGGGGAAGCATGAGGCGAATCAGGTGGGTTGTCGACAGAGCGAGTTTTTGGCGCCATTTCGACACAGGGCGAGAAAAGGAAAAGAGCCGAAAAAACAGGCAGCGGTAAAAACCGCTAGCCGGACGTGTGCCTAACAGCGGTATGCAGAGAGACGGCCTGATGCCCGCCGACCCCTCGGCCTGATGCCCCGGGGTGTCTCAAAGCACCTTTTCTGTGTCCTCCACCCAGTGTGGGGCACAAGTCGGGGCCACGGCCAGTGCAGGTGGGACGATGCGGCGGCGGCTGAGTCGCTACGATAATATATTAATTAAAACCGTAATCTAAGGCTGTCGTGCACTCTGTATATGTATAGTCACCCGATAGTGCGCCCCCCCCCCGGTCTCCAGCTTGGACCTGTATGCACCCTGTCCACACACGACGAGTGCGTCGGTGTGGGTGGCTGTCTGGCGTCCTCGAGCGGCTGACTTAGGTGGGATGGATGTTTTTTTTTTTTTTTTTTTTTTTTTTTTTTTTTTTTTTTTTTTTAACGCTGGTTATACTGGCGATACCGCCGACTACAGGATGAAAGTACTAGGTATCTATGAAAACTTGCCTTCTTCGGGAGAGGTGGCGATGGCAGCTCGCCGAACCAAGTTGTCGCGCGTGAGTGATGTGAGGCGGGGGCCCATAACCTGTTAAACCGTGCACACACGATCAGTAAGGAAGGTAACTAACGCATACGTAGTTACAGTCACAATCACGCAAAGGGACAGTCACAGAGACAACCAGCCCGAGGCGTGGTGTCGGGACAACAGAAGTGTTGGAGCAGAAGCCTAGCGACAGCTCTGTACCAGTACAAACAGGTTATCGGTATGTCCGATCTAGACATGTACAAATCATATCTAGAATAGCTTACAGTAGCTATCTGCAACTAATAACTAGAAGGTATTACTTACAACAGGGCTACTATGGGGCGGGACTTGGGCTTGGAGGTCCGCTATATTCGGTCGGGAGTTTCTCGACAACGACTTGGGGATGTGGTGTTGTTAGACTTCATGGCTATGCGCCGTCATCTTGTTGATGTGACGGTCACAAGCGCTCTCACGAACACTAGCTAGTGTCCCTAATATAGGCGCTCGCCTCCCACTCCCGGATAGTATTGCATTGGGAGCTCAACATGGCAAACTCGATGCGGACCTCCGCACTTCGTCCGCTTTACTTGGCACGCCTTCGGTTAAGTCGGTCCATGGCTACTCACTACTATCTCTTCGCTCTGAAGGATGGTGGCCGGTTGACGCCTATGGGAACCGAGTTGGCCTATCGCCTAGCAATTTTGGTCGCATTTCGTGATTTCACATCGCTTCCTTGGCATAGGTGATGCGGACTCTCATTCATTGCATTATGTCATTTATGTCCGCATGCAACATTTCGTTCGTCGGTATACTTACGTTCCCTTTCGACGGTTTTTGGGGGATGTATGTGCGGCGAGAATTCCTTCAGCGTCTTTCTTTTGCTCTTCATGGTAACTTGGGTTCTTCTATCTTCGAGATGCTTTGCAGAAGGGAATTGCAAATGCTGTGGCATGCCTTTCTGTTCCTCAGGCTTAGGCCTGTGGTTTTTTACCTCGTTTTTCCTTTTTGCTTGTTGGTTTCCCGCCCTGCTTTGCATTACAAGCAAGTTTAGATATTAATTATGGTACACGTGGTGATCATCCTCGATGGCCCCCGTCAGCCATTATATTGCCATTGCGATTTCCTCGATAAAATGCATCCGACTAATTACATTTTCTGCCACGCAGCTGCGCTCCGTTTAAAACTCGCCAACTGCGCCCTTCACGCCTTTCGGCGAAGTAGTTGGCGCAGGGACAGGAGGTCTTTGTGGTGGCAGTATGGAGAACGACGACGAAAAGTACGCCAAGCATCACGATATCAGGGCACTACAGCGACTCGGTTGGGCGACATTCTTCGTGGGGCTGGTTGTGGGCTTCATCTCGGCTGAGCGGTTCTATCTGTACCAAAACAACCGAGCAGATACAACCCCGCCGTGGCGCAGCACCGCCACCGCAGCTGCCGCTCCACTATCAGGAAGCAAGGCCGCAAGCAGCAGCGCTCTCAGCTCTAATGTACAGCTGCGCTCAAATCCTGTGGCAAGCGCCCGCTCTGCGGCGCCTGGGCGGACGGGTGGGTTACAGTCAGCGCACTCCAAGTCAGACCTGCTTCACCTGCTTCAGACAGTCGCTCCGTCGAAAGAGGTCATGATCGCGATCTCTGATTACAATCTTGTGCGCGAAGGGATGCTCAACACCTGGATATCGGTAAGCACCGGACGTAGACCCTTCTAAAGGTGTCTCGTGTTTCGTTGACCTTAGTAGGTTACAGCAGCGGTCACTGTGCATTTTCGGGCCTTTTCTCTGTTTTATCGGAAGCACTGACGCACCATCCGGCGATGGCTTTCCTTCTCAGTGCGTTCAGAAGGTGGGTGTGCCAAACTATCTGGTTGTCGGGCTGGACGAGGAAATTTACACACACCTCAAACGTATAGGCGTGCCAGTGTACTTCAAAAACAAACAGGTAAGGCGCTGCTTTCGGGAACCCTTCGGCAGCGCTCACTCTCCGGGTCACAACTTCGAATCCACCCTTTCTTCGAACCTGCGATATTAGCGCTCTGTGCCACTGCCACTCTTCGCTCTCATGGAATGGGACAGGATTATGCTGGGCAACATGTGAAGGAGAGCCCAATTATTTTGTTTTTATGGATGGCTTTGTCTGCGCCGTTGCTGTTGAAACAGATAGCACAGGCTCAGCAGGGCACAGGGAGTAATCACGCCATTTCCGCCCTGAAATTCGGCATAATCCACGAGTTCCTGGAGCTGGGCTGGAGCGTGCTACTCAGCGACGTGGATGTTGTCACGCTTCAGGCAAGCACACTTTATTTATGTTCGATTATATTACGCCATGATCACTTGCGGATTTGGATCGTTAGGTATGGTAGCCGTGCAGCGTCTGCACTAATGGAGGACAGCTGTCGTCACCCACTGCGGCTGGCTGTGCCTGCAGGACCCCTTCAAGCACCTGTACCGTGATTCTGATGTGGAGGGGATGTCTGATGGCTTTGATGAGCGCACCGCCTACGGCTTCATCGACGGCCATGATGACCCGTCCATGGGTTGGGCCCGTTACGCTCAGGTTAGCGCTTGTGCTGCACTCTTTTGTTGTTGCATCGCCATCCCATTGCCTTTCACTCAGCCAGCCCCTCTTCGTCTCCCACTGTTATCGCTGTAGGCTGTGAAGCACTTCAATTTCAATTCAGGGCTGTTCTACCTGCGGGCGAACGAACGCACGATTGAGCTGATGCAGCGGTTGGAGACGCGGCTGTCGAAGCAAAAGTATTGGGACCAAACGGCTTACAATGAGGAGATATTCTTCCTTAGCCACGGGAGCTATAAGTCTCCTCAGGTGGAGCGCGCTGTGGTGTCGTTTCTGCGCACTATCCATTTGCGTTGCCGCTCGTCTGTCCGTGTTTTTGCATCTCTTGCCTTTCACTTCCACTAAATCACATTACTTGGCTGGTGTCGCTCTGCCAGGTTTCTGTCCGCGTAATGGAAATCAACACCTTCATGAACTCGAAGGTGTGTGCGCGCGCGCCCGTGTATATGTGTGTGTGTTTAGGAGTGTGTGTGTGTGTGTGTGTGTGTGTGCGTGTGTGTTTGAGAGTGTTCGTGTTTGGGGGGGGTTGAAAGAGAGTGTGCGTGCGTATGTGTGTGTGTGTATTTGTTTGAAAGCAGGTTAGTCATTGACTGTGAAATGCGATTTTGTCATTTCTAGCTGTAATTTATTTTGTGCTATTAGCTTGATAATTTTTCGATAATTCAATGATGATATGGGATTATTCATTGAAAAATCGATTGTATTATTTTATTCAGGTTCTGTTCAAGTTTTGGCGGCACAAGCCGCACACGCAGCAGCAGAAGCCCGTGATGGTGCACATTAACTACCATCCCGACAAGCACAACCGGATGCTGGTACGTGGAGCTCATGTTTCGTGGGGTTGCAATCGGACAAACGTACCGCGGACGGCGAATTGCTTTCTTATTTACACAGTTTTTGTTGCGTGATTATTTGATAATGCTTAGTTTCTGACAGGACCGCGCCGTTTTCTTGCTCAGGCCGTGATCAAGTATTTCTTCGATAGCGATCCTCGTGCGCTGGACAAGTTTCCCGGAGGGTCGGAGCCCGGCACCTAGTTTGAAAATCGGCCCATTGTTGCGTAGCTATGAGAGCGCCTCTGTCATGAGAGCGCCCCCGTCTCCGTGAGAGCGCCTCTGTGTAGTCGCTCCATAGTGCACGATTTCGTCCATATTAATTTATGTACTCTCCCGCTTTCGCCGTTGCTGTCCATATTTTCGTCGCCGCTTGAGCAGGTTTCGTGGGAGCGACACACGCACGGTTTGTGTGCTCTCATTCTCATATTACCAAGTCCTGGTAGGGAGGCGCGGGGGCCGGCTGGGGAAGGTCTCGTCACCCGCCGCTTGTCGAGCAGGAGTTGCATGTCGCTACTACCGCATATAAAGCTTTACAGAACAAAAAGCAATGGACACTGTCGCGATGATGTATTGGCCTGAATTAGTGAGGGTTCGTCAGAACGGAATCTCAAAAAAACTAACAGTGGCGGTGAGAAATAACGGAGGTTTGCGTTTTTTAAAGTTCAGCCAGTCAATCAGCGGATGTAGCGGATGGCCATCGTTACCTTAGCTGTCGGCCCGCGTCTTTTTTTTATTGGGGCGGCGATGCAGTTGTACAGCCTTCTACATCCAAACCGATAGTTATGCACAGCATGGACATAGAACAACTTCTCCCATGCGCTTTTGGCAGCCTCCTAACAGTTCCAAATCTCGTTGTATCCCATCATCCCCTGCGCGGGGGTCGATCGCAGAGGGGGTCGCCGACGTCAGCTGATGTTGGATGGTACAGGTACCATGTACAATACATACTGGCTCGACTGCCGCTAATAAATTATCGGACCTCCTGTTTGGCGAGCATGCTGATACTACCGTACCATGTTCGCTGTCGCTGTACTTGCTTGCTGCGTATTCAAAAAAACTCTTGGACCGCCCAACAGCTGGCTTCTCGCTCGACAGCGGCGCCGGCGGGAAGGCGGCGCCCGCCAATGCCTGCAACGCGTTTGTCCCACCCGGGCAAAGCAGTAGCCCGCCTGCGCCGACCTACACAGACGCGTGACGAGCCCAACCATCCCGACGAGGGGTTTAGCAGCGGCTGTCGCGGCGGGGGAGTCGTGAGTCGTGACGCTTCGTATCACAGTTCGTAGGCAGCACGTAGGGTAAGTAAAGTTTGCGACACCCTGTCGAGAACCGCGACACTTAATAGCACCGCAATCTGAGACTGTTTAGGCGCGATGGAGCCCACAAGTCCGCGGCTGTTAATGGAAAGTGCCGGCGCCAGTGACCCCCCAGCAATAGCACCAAGCAGTTCAATGTCTACACCCTCGCGTTGCAGCAACATCCTGCAGCGCCATCCACACATCAGCTTGGAGACAATGTTGCCGTCGTTCTTGGAGCTCAGCCCGCCTTGCTTGCCGTCGCCGCCAACAACGGACTGTGTTGGTGGTCCTTGGGGTAATCTGGAGAATGATGTACCTGGTTCGAACCTGCTTTGCTCGCAGCACTCGCTACCTTGGGCCTCATTGTTATCCGGTAATGCGGTAGAGCCGCTGGAGCTCCACACTCCCTCCCCGGAACAGATTCACCAGCACCTGCTCACACAAAACTCTCAGCACCACCACCAGCACGTGCCAGACCAGACGGAAGACCCGCCTGGCTCCAGCAGCATCGGTATCCGCGGATTGTCAGTCCAGGAACTGGTTTCGGCAATCCACAGCAGCTCACTTTCGGAAGTACAGGCCGCGGCTGCCGAACTTGGCGTCCGGGCAGCCAGTGGACAGGAGGCGCGCGAGTCTATCGCCGAGTCCGGTACGCTGATACGCCTCATAGCACTGTTGGGTCCGAATATTCACCCTAGTGTAACGCTGGAAGTGGCGGGCGTGATATGTAACCTCGCGAGCGGCACCGACAGCAACAGACAAGCCCTGCTTGACGCAGGGGTCATACCCCCCCTCCGCGCCCTCGTCACCTCCTCTGGCCCCGGTACGACTCAGCGCTGTGCGACCGCACTCGGAAATATTGCGTTCGGTAGTCGAGAGAACCAACGACTCCTGGTCGACGAGGGCTGCCTGGAACCCTTGGCGCAGCTGCTGAAGAACTCCGACCCGCACACGTTGTTTTTCGCCTGTCTTGCCATCTCGAACGTCCTCGAGGGGCAGGACCCGACTGTCAGTCGGGCTGCTGTGCAGACAGGCTTGCTACCCCCTCTTGCCTCTCTCACTCGACCGCCATTCAAGGATAAGCGACTCGCGGCGATGGCTTCGACTGCCCTCATGGGCGTGGCGCATTCTAGCGAGATAGAGGCCGTGTCTGCCGCTCTCCTGCAACAGAAGCTCGCTACTCCGCTGCAGTTGGCCGATGTTGAAGTGACGGATAGGTACACTGCCTCTCTCATCGCCAACATCAGTCAGATATACGCAAAGATTCCAGCCGAGACGCTGATTGAGGCCGGCATCTTCCACTTCCTCGCTAACCAGCTGGTGGAGGCATTCCAGTTTGCTCATCGCCAGACGCACGCGGCGGGCGTGGATGCCCTCTTGCAGAGCCTTTCCGCTTGCATGGCTGCCATTTGCGCGCACTCAATGGGACAACCGCACCTCCTGGAGAGCTTCTGTCAGGTAGCTGTCGCAAAGGGCATCTCCCATTTCCTGGTGGCCTCCCTCCTCAAGGAGACCAAGCTGGCGGGTGTGCCTCTGTCACCACTCAAAGTCTCCTCCGTTTCAGCGAAGCACAACTCCACTCGCCTCTCTAAGGCACTCGTTGCCGTTGCGTCCAAGCCCAGCCTGATTCTGGCGCTGGCGAGGAACCAGGAGGAGCTTGAGAACGTCGCTGCTGGCATCGCACTGCTGGCATGCGCGCTTGGGAAGAGCATGGTGTCAATGTGCCTCTACTCCGGCCGCGCGCTCTCAGACGACCGCGTCCTACGGCCACCCTCCGAGGTGGCGCCAGTGGTGCAGATCATTCTGACAACCAAGCTGTACTGGTCAGCGCTGGCGGAGAGTCTGATGCAGCCCGGGTGGCTGGGCGCCTCTGCGAGAGAGGTGGTCTCTGGTTTCTTTGTCAAGCATGGCCCACAGCCGGCGCCAGGCTCTCTCTGGGACACCAGCAATACAATGGGCGCCTCTCGAATCCATAGCAGGACTGTAAAACTGAAGCAGCAGTCGGGTCTAGGGAACGCAGCCGTGGGTTCCACCCCAGCTATGGACGACCCGACAGGGAACCAGTCATCCACAGTCAGAAGTAAACGGCAGCGAGATGGTGGTGGTCTCCCACTTCATCAGGATGAAGTGTCCCAGAAGGAGCACACCAACCCTTCCGCGGAAGCAGGCCTCCACGAGATTCAGGTGATTGTGGGGTCGCTGCGTTTTCAGGTGCCAGCGGAAACTCTGCGTAAGGTCAGTGGCAAATTGGCACAGATGCTTCAGCCGGACAAGCTGCAGCAGACAGAGCGGCCGACCATCACACTGGTGGCGGCGAGCAAAATCCCAGAGGGGAAGCTGTCAGACATGTTCAAAGCCTCGCTGGAATTTGTGAACACGGGGAGGGTGCAAAATATCTGCTGCAGCGACGCAGACGCGGTGGACCACCACCACTTGGACGCGCTGGAGCTGTGGCAGTTTGCGGAGGGCATCGGCATGCCTGCGCTGCTGGACTACTGCCAGTTCTTCATGGTGCGTAGCATTACAGCGGGTCTGCATGGAACCGGCGATGAGTGGCAGAGCGCGAGCTTCCTGCGGCGTGGCATGATTGTAGCGTCCCTACGTGTGACGGAGTCACGACGTACGCTATTGGATGCCTGCTCATGGGTGCTGCTTCGCTACGCGGGGCACCCTGTGGTGTGCGGCCTGTTGGAGAGCATCAGCAGCAACAGGAACGATAAGCTGCGGGAGTGTTGTCTTGTGGGCTTTGGGAGGCTCATCACCCAAGTGGCACACGACATTGTACTCCCCTCCACACAAAAGACAAACAAACGCGCGTGCCGCTCCAGCGATGATAACGGCGCGCTGTAGCGCCGCTCCCGCTCCCAGAGGTGCGCTTATCACGGCATGACCACATCAGTCCCAATCTGGCAGTGTCAATGCAATTATGTGCAGCTTCTATAAGATACAGTACGTGGGTATTACCTTCAGCCGCTGGCAATGACTCTATAGTACGACGCCCCCCCCACCTTACTACCTGCATGCAAGCACCAATCGCAGCAGCATGTGCTAACAGCAGCTATCATTCAGCTCAGGACAGGTTTATATACAGAAGAAAAAGTAGCCATAACAATTTTCTTAATTCTTGCGAGGGCCGCATTTGCAGCTGTGAGGAATTTGCTGTGCATTGACTCTGTCCCCGCCCACCGCGGCGTTTCGCTCTGCACAAGCATCACGGTTAACACAATCAGTTCAGCACCGGACATGCATCAGCCACTCGCCAATCAGTTGACACCACCATTTGACATCACCCTCTCTATGTCAGGGAGTACTGTGTATGACTACTGTGGACGCTACGCCTGTGCTCTCACATGCATGGTTGTTGTCCCAGACAGCCACGTATAGTCATCGATCAGATACATATTTAAAGTTTACAAATGTACACATGTACAATGGTAAGTGAACACTTAAAGTGTATATCCGGAAATCAGAGGATGTGCTCGACGCCACTATCGAATTTACTTCGCTATCATAAGAGCAGTCTCCCTGTGTAGTGGGGGACTGAGAGCGTTACAGATCCATCCATAGAGTGATATATAGGTCTCGCGCATATAGCCGCGAGTAGGTTATTCCCATAGTCCGACCCAGCCGGTGTATCGCGGCAACGACACGACGGGATCTTCACAATACCAATCAATCTTCAGCCTTCCCCGACCTCTGCTTCTCCAGCTGCTCCAGTATCGTTCTCAGCCGAGCGTTCTCGTCCCGCAAGCTGCTGTTCGCGGACTTCAGGTCTTCGGCATAGTGGAGCAGATCTGCCGCAGTAGAACGGCGCTTTACGCGACACTGCGCTCCCAGCTCCGAGGGCATCAACGTAGCGCGACTGCGCTTCATCCCGCTCGGACATCTGTATTCTGATGCGAACATGCCGTCCGGTGCCTCCGGCTTCCAACGCACCGGACTCGGGTTCGCTGTCTCGGTGCGCAATTCCGTCGAGCGGGGCGGCATGCCGCCTCTCAGCGCGCAAGTCGCGTCAGGTACGTGGGTCTGGGTTGATAAAGTGCCGGAAGCTTCAAGTACTAGCGACGCGCCGTTACCCAGTGGTTTCTCGCACAATTCGTTCTCGCTGTCATCTGTGCTGAACTCCGCGTCGTCACTGTCGTCGACGACACTGTCCTCGTCGTCGTCGTCGTCGTAATCCCAATCGTTTCCACTCTCATAGTCGACAAGACTCGCAGACCAGTCATCCTCGCGCAAACCTTCGAGCACGACGGTGTCTAGCAGAACAGTGGAGGCAAAGCCAGCATTACTGTCATCGTCTCCGGTTTCCAGTTCGGCAAGTGGTGTGGGCTCAATCACAAAAGAGCCGTCACCCGCCTCGCTCGTTGGCCGCCCCACCACAGGAATAGCATTCGTCGCACCACCCTCCATGATGTCGCCTTGACTGGTTTCTTCCGTAGCCCTTATTTATTCGCGACTCCAGTACGCGGAAAAATGCCCAGGACGCGCGTTGTGTCAAGTATCAAAGCGTCAAGACGTAGATTGTCTTGACAAGCGCTGATAAGGCCAGCGCCTTGGGCGCCAAATAAAGGCCGCGGACCCGTCGTCGAAGATACGTCGCTGTAATGTTATAATATGAAACAGCAGGCGAAGTTTCTCCAGGGAAAGAGCGCGACGGAACCTGCAGCAACAACCAAATGTGTCACAGTACACGTAACCTTTCCAAACCGAGCCCGAAGGTAAGCTTTCTTGGGAGCCGCACACTGTCTATGTGAAGTCTGACGTGGTCAGGGCTTATGTAAGGCTCTGAACTCTGACGAACGACTACCAACTACCAGCGGAGTGAGAGGCACCTTTGATACTGGTACAGTGAGAATGCGATATACGCGACGTGTCCCGCGCTGGCCAGTCGTCTACACCAAACACAAGAGAAGCCCTGGCCTGACTGTCGCAACGAGGAGGTTGACGTGCCTGTGAATCGATAACGGCTCTTGTGCAGCGGAGCAACCGTGCGACAGGTTTTCAGCACATTACGACTATCGCTAAACACCACAGCCAGAAAAGTGTCGCGGATCGGCGGTGGCAGTTACGCAGGCGCATTCGCGGGGCTGTCGCCTGTTCGAATATTTTGCAGTTTGCCGCCCCACAATCGCTGTGCGTACCACGTCCGTGATTTATCGGGACAAAGATATCGGAAATCCGGAGCACAGGGCCCGTCGCCCCTTTATCCGAACAACGATATCATCATCGCGTGTTGCATATGTTTATTTCATCACCTGAAATAAATGTAGGGGACGGAAGTACGATTCAGTACTTAACCTCGATTATGTCAACTTTATTGAATTCTCCGGCATCGGTACGTGCGGATGGCATACCTGTACGTCCACCGCTAAAAGTAAATGACGATTCATTAAGAAGACACGCGCTGCTACGTACTGGTATCGTAATAATGGTAAAGTGGCAACGAAAAGGTACCTGTACCCCGATACCTTCACGTTCACAAAGCAGTGGGGGGCCACATTATTATTATGCCAAAAGTGTCGATTTTTACATGAATCGACTGACAGGCTAAATAAGGGCCTTTTTTTTGCGCCCCCGGGTCCCGGGATATAGGACTGGCGGGCAAACCCGCACAGGTACCCTCTACAGGCGGCGCCGTTTTGAAAGCACGACTGAGAGTGAAACGTCAAAGCAAGCCTTCAACGCATCATCGATCATGCTTTCGGCTAGGCGACGCTCGAGTGAGTGCACAACATGCATAAAGGGCAAAAGGGCCTTGTATACGCATTACGAGGGAATCAAGGAGGGTGGGCTTGCGTAAATTGTGCTCGCGCAAAAGGCAGAAGGTGATCTATCTAACGACGTGTTCGGCGCGTCATACATACGGGTGAGTCTTACTAAGGCAACGCATGTAAAAGCCAGCTTGGATTGTTAGTCCTGCGAAGCGTCATGGCAACGCTTGCTAATCTATAAAAATTGAAATTGTTTACAACATGTACCGTATGCGCCGGTTTACAACAATTACCGTATGCGCCGGTTGCTGTCTCTTGGCCCTCCCAACAAAGCCATGTAGGAAACTCACAAGTCAGGGCTAGACCGTTAACCACATAATCCAACCTCTCCGAGGGTGTTCGGGGGTTTTACTCCCCCCCGGGGAGTGTGCGATGCGAGGTGATGGCGGCGTGCAATCAGGGTCGTGCAAAGGTGCAGTGTGCGGGGGGGCGGCGGGAGGTCGTGCGGGATTTGATGCGGTATACAAGTAGGAGATGATGCAGGCATTGAAAAGTTTGCGTGTGGAGTTGTGCAAGGATAAGAGACGTGTCGAGTCGTGCTTTGAAGATGAGTTTGTTAGGGGGGTCGGTGCGGAGGGTGAGTAGAGAGGTGAGACTTGTGATGGTGGATGAGTGCGGTGTGCCCGTGCGGCTCATGACGATGGGGAGGATGTCGACTTCGGTACGTGGCTAGTGGCTGCGGATTTGGTGTATGGCCAAGTCCATTCGCCTATCGACACGTCTGAGCCTATGGTGTATGTTGTGTCGAGTGGGTGTCCGTCTGCAGCTTGGTTTGCGAATGTATCTGCGAGGTCGTTGCCTAGTGAGTGGTTGTGTGCCTTAATTGCCGAGATGTGTGCGGATGCCTGCGTTGCAGCGGGTTTTCAGTGTGTGTGTTATGGAGCTGAGCGTGTCACGGTGGATGTTGTGTCTGTATGCGGATGGGCAGTTCAAGTATCCTTGTATGAGGCGGAGGGAGCACGCACTGTCTGTGAGGATGTGGGTGTGTCCTAGTTGGAGGCCTATGTCTATGCCTGCTAGTTCAACGCGGTTGATGGTGAGGGAGGGCGGGGTAGAGGTCACCAGAATTTTGATGCGGGTGTCCGAGGCGGGGTGAGTGGCGGCTGCTCCGAGGGGGGAGTTGCCTCCCTTCTTGGAGCAGTCTGTGTATACGAAGTCCTGCCAATTCCAAGCAAGATTTCCTATGGTGGGGGAGTATGTTAGTGTCGTTTGTTCATGGAGGGAATAAGTAAGGGGGTGAGTGGGATTGGGGGGGAGATGGTAAATGCTTGCGGAGTAGGGTGAGTAAGTGTCTAAGAGGTGTGGCGGTGGGATGGTGATGGCGGGGTTGGGAAGGTGTGTGTCGTATATTGATTCGAGGGTGTTATGGAGGGCGGTCATGGCGGCGTGTGAAGGCAAGGCGGAGAGTGCGAGGGGGTTGGCGACGAGGTAGATGTCGACCATCCAGCGTGTGCCGAATGGGGTGGGGGTGGGCTGGCCACTGTGTTGGTCGGGGGTTAGGAAGGTGTTTGCGTCGTTGGGGAGGGTGTAGAGGTGGTAGGTGTATGGAGAGGTGATGTATTTGGGGTGGCGGTATGGTGTGTGTTCCCATCGAGGGAGTATGAGGATGGTGGCGCTGGGTGTGTGTGATGTGGTGGAGTGGGCGCTGGTGATTGTGTGTTCCATTACGCGGCGCATGCATTCGTGGTCGTATTTCGGGTTGGCGATGTTGGTGCCGTGCCATGTGTGTGGGGCGTTGCTGCCGCTGGATGAGAAGACTATGTCTTCGGGGTATAGTGAGTGGTAGGTGTGAGAGTGGAGTGACTTGTTGGGTGGGTCTGAATAGAGTTCTGTCTGGATGCGAAGTGTGGTGCGAAGTGTTGTGAGTAGGTCCTCTCTAGTGGCCCATCTGCTGCGTGTGGTGGTGGCGGGTGTGGGTGAGCGGATTTCCGAATGGAAGCCTAGGCGAGGGAGGAGTCGGTAGACCTCCCCTTCGAACGTGTGTTGCGTAAGGTCGGGGGGAAAGAGTTGAAATAGGTGACGGACGCGGGGGCCGGAGAGGGTAGTGACCTCTCGGCCGTCAGGGGTGCAAAGGATGGTGGTGTCATGTAGTGTTGGGTGGGCGTGTATGGTGAATTTGCCGGTGGGGAGCATGTCGTGGTCTGGGGTGCTGGGGTCGTGGTTGAATGTGATGAGGGGGTGCGTCCATGGGGGGGGGTCCCGGTTCGGGTAGGGTGGGTATTGTGGAGGGGACGGAGCCTGAGTTAAATGCGGTGAGTGCGGTGGGGCCGGAGGGGGTCTCACTGATGGTGTCGTGGAATTGTAGACAAGGGGCCCACTGGACCTCGTGGAGGCGGGTGAGGTCGTGTTGTTGGCCGCGGTCGCACCAGTCGCATTGCCACGTGACGGGTCCATGTGCGGGGCGGCATTGGGATTGGACGGCAAAGTGCGGGCACGTGCAACATGTGGAGGTGGGGTCTGTGTGTAGGTGGTTATGGCAAATAGAGCAGGTGGTGGGGGAGGGGATGGGGAGGCAAACCGATGTGGGGGTGGAGGAGATGGGGCGGAGGCCGTCATCGAGTTGGAGTTGGATGTCCCACTCCCTAAGGTGTTTAGGGGCCCATTCTACCATGTATTGGGTTTGGCAATATTCCGTGTCTTTGTGTTTTGAAAGGATGCGTGTGACGTCGCAGGGAGGGTAGTGGTGGTATGAAGGTGTGAGATATACAGCCTCGATGTGTGTGGTGGGTGCCATGGAAGGGGGGGTTCTGGTGCGAGGGGTATGGATGCCGGATGACAGTGTGGTTGGGGGGCGGGGAAGGTGGGGGGAAAGGAGGGGGAGCCATGAGGGGTGGATTGTCGTGGGGAAGGGCGGTGTTTGGGGTTGAGGTGTGCGATGGGGAGGCGGTTGTGAATCGTGTCAATGGGGCTCGGTAAGGACAGCGGCGAGAAGGCGGATGGGGACAGAGAGTGAGGTGGTGGACCCCGTGACTGTGGAGATGGATTTGCAGGATTTGAGGAGGCGGGAGGTGGAGGAGGCGCGGAGGAAGACTTGTGGTGATGTTGTTTTTCCAAAGGAAGGTGAGGCGGGGGAGGAGGGATGCGTGTGTTTTGCGGGGTGTGAGTTCACAGTATGCTTGTTTGTAAGTGTGAGGGTCGGTGATATGGGTGGCTCTGTCTCGGAGTGAAGCGAGGAGGGTTGTGTCTTGGCGGGTGAAGTGGGCGCGGAGTGTGGAGGCAATGGGGTTGGTGAGGGAGAGTGGAGGGATGTTGTTGAACATGGTGCCCGCGTCGCGTTGGGCTTGTACCTTGCAACGGAGTGTGGGTGGGGAGTTGCGTGTCATTATGGATTCGGTGGGCCAGTGGGTGTATGTGGTGGATATGGTGCGAATGTGTGCTCGAGCCATTTGGCCTCTATTGCCAGGGGTGTTCATGATTTTGTGTAGGTGGCAGACTGTGAGTTGTGCGGCGTGGGCTTTAAGGGAGAGGAGGCCGAAGCCGAGGTCTGAGGTAGGGCGGTGGAGGGCGGTGCGAGGGAGGTCGCGCACCGAGGAGACGGCGGAGCGGAGTGCTCGGCAGATTTGTCCTTCGAGGATGTCCAGTTGCGAGTCGCTGAAGAGGCCGAGTTGTAGGGTGACGTGCTTGCCGATTAAGAGTCCTCGGATGACGCGGAGTCTGCGGGATTGTGTTAGTGGGGAGGTAGAGAGGGCGGTGATGAGGGATGCGGTGGTGCGTCTTAGCTCGTGCCAATGTTTAGTGAAGGTGAGTGAGGTGTTGAGCTCTACCCCGAGGACGTGGTATGTGTCCAAGGGGCCGATGGGGGGGATGGGGGCATGGTGTGAGTTGATGGTGATGAACTGTGTTTGGAGGCGGGATGCAAGTAGCGTGATGTTGGCAAGGGAGAGGGCGTTGCGTGAGCGCCAGAGCGCGCTTGTAATGCAGCATTTTCTGATGTTGACGGTCATACCTGTGTAGGCGCTAAGGAGGGAGAGCTTCCGGAGTTGGATGGACATGTTGGGGGTTGAGCCTGTGGCGAGGCTGAGGTCGTCGGCGAAGCCGTGGCCGGGGTAGGTAGCTGTGGGTTCTGTGGGGTCAACGTTAGAGGCAGGGTGGCCCGGGGTGGTATCCCCGGCTGCCCACTGTGAGCTAGCTGAGGAAGGGTTCAAGGAAGAGTGTAAATAGGAGAGAGAGTGTGTCCCCCTGCAGGGTGCCACGATTGATGTCTATGGAAGGGGTGGGGCCGTACGGGGTAATGTAGTCGGTGGAAGAGTCGCCGTAGAGGTGTTCGCCTATGTCGACAAAGGTGGGGGGCATACCGAATTGGCGCATGTGTTTGAACATGATGCGGTGGTCGGCGGCGTTGAAGGCGCCCTTGAAGTCGGCATACATGACGTAGAAATCCTTGTGGTAGAGCTTGGCGTCCTCCATCATCATGATGATGGGGGAGAGGGCGTCGTGTATGCTGGGGTGTTTTCGGAATCCATCATGCTGGTCGCTAAGGATGCCGTTAGTTTCTGTGTATTTTGATCCTGCATCTTTGATTAGTGCGGTCCAGAGTTTGAGGAGGTTTTTCATGAGGGCTATGGGGCGATAGTTGTCGAGGAGGGTTGGGTCACCTTTCTTATGGAGGAGGCATGTGGTGCTATGGCACCATTCGGGAGGGGTGTAGGACTTGTGGGCAAGGAGGCAGAGGAGGGAGAAGAGGGCGGAGCGGGTCTCTGGGGGTAGGAATTTGATGATTTCGTTAGGGATACCGTCGGGGCCGGGGGCTTTGCCCGTGCCGAGCGAGTGAATAGTTTTATCGAATGTGCCGCGGATTATCATGTCGGCAAGGGTGAGGGAGGAATCGCCGCGGGGTTCGATGGTCAAGATGTTAGGGTTATCCGGGAGTTTCCACGGGGGGGTGAGTAGTACGGGTGGAGTGGCGCGGCTGAGCTCGGCGTCGAAGTGTGAGTGTACCGCCTCTAGGACGTCGGAGGGAGAGGTTGTTTTAGTTTTATCGGGTTTTGTGATTGTGTGGAGGGTCGAGGTCGCGCTGCTAGGGGGGAGGAGGCCGCTTTTAATTTTCAACAGGCGATGGGAGGATTTTGGGCAGGCGTCGTAGGCCGTATTGGCTCGTGTTTTTATTTTCCTCACTTATTCCGTGGTGGTGGCGCGTAGGAGGTGGCGTATGCGCGCCTGGCATTGTTGTTTGATGGCGACAGGGGAGAGATAGTCGGGCGTATTTAAGAGGGCTTGGGCGAGGGGAAGGGGGCCGCTGTTTGTACTACAACGTCGGAGTTTTAGGATGAGTCTGCGAGTTTTTTTAGTTAGCGAGGTGGGGTCGAGGGACGATTGGGGTGAACGGGTTTTTTTGCGGGGAGGAGGGGCCATATGGTGGCCGCGTGCTCCATGTGGTGCGAGAGGAGTGTGGTGAATTGCGAGGCAAGGGAGTCGAGGGTGTCGGGGGACGCCGTGGATAGGGGAGTGTTAAGTATTGTTGCATGGAGGGTGGCCGTTTGGTTGAGTAGGTCGGGTGTGTTGTTTTGGTATGCGTTTATGTGCTCGGTGGTGAGGGGAAGCTTGAAATGGAGTTTGCGGGTGGTGTGCTGTGTGTGGGGTTGGGTATGGGTTGGGGGGGGGGGGTTCGCTATGAGAGAGTGGGGGGGGGTATTATGAGGTGGATTAGAGAGTGGTCAGTGAAGTGTGAGGGGGAGGAGAAGACCGAGCATGCGGACGGTATGAGGGCGATAGGAGAGGGGGGCGTGGTGAGCCAGTGGTCGAGGCAGCCGCCGCTGCGGGGGAAGGTAGGGAAGGGGGGGGTGTAGGGGACGGAGGTGGGATTCGAGTTGTGAGGTGAAGGCGGGGTTACCGGTTGCATGAATGGTGGTCGACTGGAAGTCTCCGCCCCATATGACGCGGTGGTTAGGGTGGTCGTCGGCGAGGCGTAGGCCCCACGCCGCGACTTAAAAGTATAGGCGAGTCCGCTAGGGGTTCTGGAGTTCTGGCATGTAGGCTCCTAGGAGGAGGTAGGGGGTGCCTGAGTGCGGGACTATGTTTAGTCCAACGATGTGGGGGATCATGTGAGGGGGCGGGGTTAGAACAGTGGCGGACTGGAACGAGGCTCAGCGAAAAGGACGCATGCAGTGGGTAAGGGCACAGCTGAGTAGCATGGTCGAGAACTTTTGAGGAGGTAGTGGGGGAGGGCGATGCGCCAGTGGGATTTATGGGTGGCGTGGTTGGATTCTGTGAGGATGAGGACGTCGGGGTGGTGTGTGGTATTGAGGTGTTCGACGTCTAGTATGGATGTGTGGAGGCCGCGGGTGTTGAGGTTAATGAGGTGAAGTGGTTGGGCTGTATGGTGAGGGAGGATTGGGGAGGGATGGGGGGCGGGAGGGTTGGGAGGGTCGGCATGGGGGCGTTTGACTGTAGGGGGAAGGAAAGGGGGGGGGGGAGGAGGGGGCGGATGCCCGGGGGAGGGGTGGGGTAGGCCGTGTAGGAGGGGCGGGGTGTGGGAGAGGAGGGGGGGAGGAGGGTTGGGGGGGGTGGAGGGTGGTGAGCAGTTGGGAGCGTCCTATTGGGAGTGGGGTTATGAGCGGAAGGTGTGGTGCCACATGAGTGAGTGAAGGGTGTAGACCGTAGTTCGAGGGTCGTAGTGAGGGGGATTGTAAGGTTGGTCGGGGGGAGCTGTGGTGATAAATTAGGTATGTAGGAGGGCATGTGTTCCGCACGACCAGGCGTGGGACGTGTCGTTTTGGGCGAGGAGGGTTCAGTAGGCGGAGGTCGCCAACGGGCGGGGGGGGGGAAGAGTTCCATGAGGTTATAAGAGCGAGAGAGCGAGCGAGAAGGCTAGGAGGGGGGTGGTGGAGGGAGCCAATCCAGGTGGCCGAGGAGTGGGTTAGGTGGAGGAGACCGAAGTGGGAGTGTTGCCAGGTGAGGACGATTAGGGGGTGGTTGGGCGAGCCGGGCTGTGGGGATGAGCCCCTATTAGAGAGGTTAGTTCATTGGCTAGGGTACAGCGAATGGTGGTGAAAGTTGTCAACTTCGTTATTGGTGATGATTGTATAGGAGGAAGAGGCGGTGGAGTGGAGTTTGGCTAAGGAGGTAGCAATGCCGTAGAGGTTTGATAGGTCTTGGTAGTGCCCCCATTGGAAGGAGAGCACCGCAAAGGAGTCGAGGTTGCCAATGGGGGTGGGAAGGCCATGTTCAAAATTTAAGTCAAAAAGGTAGTTGTGTAATTTGACGCCACAGGTGGTTTAGGTAAAGTGGGCCGGGAGGGAGGACCGAAGCGAGTTGGTTGCAGTATGGTTGCGGATATGGGGCGTACGGGCGTGGGGGGGTTCGTGGGGTCTAACCTCTGGGCCATGAGGCCCGTCATGTGTGGAGTTAGGGATGACTGTCGGCCATGTCGGCCGGGGGTGACCCTAGGGGGCTGGCCGGGCCGTTGGAGGTGGGCGGGGCTGAGGAGGGGGTGCGGGTCTCTCCTAGGTCGTCTGCTAGCAGGTCCTCTAGGTCGGTCGAGTGTGTAGTCGTCGTCGTTCCGGGATTCTTGGGGGAGGGGGAACGAGGGTGGGGTGGAGGGAGGGAAGGGGTTCATGGGGGAGATGGCAAGGGAGGGGAGTGTGGGGGGGTGGGGGGGGAGAGTGGGGGGGTGTTAGATGGGCGGGAGGTTGAGCGCGAGGGGGGGGGAGGTTTTCTTGCGGGAGGGGCGTGTGTGTTTAGTGATGCCGGCCGGCGGGGCAGGTGTGAGTGAGGGGTCGATGGGGGGGGGCGGGTGTTGGTGGGGGAGTTCAGGCGGTAGGTGGGGGGGGAGAGGGGTTGGAGGGACGGGGGAGGGGTGGGGGGAGGGGACGGATGGGGGAGGGGGTAGAGCGGTGGAGGGGGTGGAGAGGGTGTGGGTTGGGTTGGGGTTGATGTAAGGGAGAGGCGAGGAAGAGGAGTCCATGGGGTCGGTGGAGTCCTCGGTGATGGGGGGGAGTAGGGAGGGGGTGGTGTTGGGATGGGGTGGGGCGGAGGGGTCAACTGAGGTAGTGGAGGGGGTGGTGCGGGGGGGGGGGGAGGGGGGGCGGAGCGATTTGTGTTGGAGTGATGAAGGGTGTTTGAATGGGCGGGGACAAGGTGGGGGGGGTGGAGGAGAGCTGAATGTCGGGGAGGGAGGTGAGGTCGAGGGGGGTGTCATCATCAGCGTCCATTATCGAGAAGTTTGAGGTCTTGATGTGCCACCAGGGACTGGATCCGCCATTTTTTTGTTGGGTTCGGATCCATGAGTACTTGATTTTTTTGGATCCGGAACTAGTGAGTACCTCTAAAAAAGGGATCCGGATCCCGCGATTACCTGTGATTCTAGGGTTCGGACCCCGCGATTACCTGTGATTCTAGGGTTCGGACCCCGCGATTACCTACTGAACCTAGGGTTCGGACCCCGCGATTACCTGTGATTCTAGGGTTCGGACCCCGCGATTACCTGTGATTCTAGGGTCCGGATCCCGCGATTACCTGTGATTTTAGGGTCCGGATCCAGCGATTACCTGTGATTCTAGGGTTCGGATCCAGCGAGTACCTGTGTTTTTGATTCCGGAACCGAGTACATGAGTACTTCTAAATTTTTTGGTTCCGTTGGATTCGTTGGGTTCGCGATTCCAACAAGTACTCGAAGTACTCATGCAAATTGATACAAATTGCGCATTTTGGGGGAAGTTTGTACTGCAAATTGAATTTTTACATCTCTACTAGTTCTATGCGCCTGCTTATGCTTGGATCCCATACAGTAGATACGTACAATTCACTTCCCATACTTTCTGCCCGCTGCAAACATATTAGTACTTTACAGTCTATCCCATACAATTTAGCAAAGCTTTTGGTCCCTCCGGCAAGTGCCACAAGCAACGTATGTGAGTTTATAGCCCTCCGGCTCAAAAAAGACACTTGCCATCACAGGGAAACAGGTTCCGATGCAATACCATTTTTCACATATGATGTGACAAGTAATGCCAAATGGTATATCGCATGGCCAGTGCGAGTCCACCAAATGAACATTAAATGCACAAAATATGGATGAAAACAGGTTTAAGACAACCATTTCTTACAGTTTATATAGACTTGTGACAACCATATTCCTCGCGCATACATAATTCAACAATTACATGAGGCTAACAAGGCATCCTCTAGGCTATCTTCCTTGGTGTTCTTCTTGAACGCGTCTTGCATTCGCCCCGCTTTGTTGAACAAACGCTCGCATGCAGCAGAGGTAGCATGCATAGATAAGTACTGCCGCGCCATTAAAGCCAAGTCGGGGTACAAAGCTGCATGTGTTTTCCACCATGTCAACACACAAATGTCCTTGTCCATTTCTTGGGGCAGCTCAAGGTAACGCTCTAAGTCATCCTTTTCCACGTGCTTGGCTATAGAGGGCGTCACACGCCCATTCAAATCCCCGGAAAGGAATGCAGTGAAAGACTTACTCTTCGACGACATCAATTGCTTGCCAAGCTCTGCAGCATTCATGCTTGGATAAGCACCGCCTTCTGCTCGCTCTCTTCCGGCTCTGTGCGCCACTGCTCTCCAAATTCCCTTCTTGCAGCCGCCAAAATTGTAGGCGCAAAGTCGGGACGAATGCCATTGAAGTCCAGATTCTTAAACCTGCACATTTCACATTTTTAGTTAACATAGCAAATGCACAAGTAAATTTGCACACACACACACACACACACACACACACACACACACACACACACACACACACACACACACACACACACACACACACACACACACACACACACACACAGGAACACGTAGAGAGCATACAAAATAGGTACACAAACGAACACCACACACACATACACACACATTCAGAAGCAGATGCACATACAAGCCAACACACACACAAGCAGATAAACACAAACACATCCATAAGACACACACATGCATAAGACAAACACACACACAAACATAAACACACATGCATAAGACACACACACAAACACACATGCAGAAGTACATGCGCATACAAGCACGCACACACACACACACACACACATACAAGCACTCAATACAAATATGCATAAGCATATACACGCAAACACACACACACACACACACACACACAAGGACGCTCAGATACAATCACATCTATTTATCAACATTCAATATTTTTATCAGGTATATAATAGAAACACATGTGCAAAATTTAAACACATGCACACACAACTATTACAAGGTACTCACCGAATGTCCAGCAATGTCGCAATCCCTATCTTGATGTAATCGTTCTCCCTTATGTTCGTGAAAAAACGCTCAATGATTCCGGCCCGCAGACTCTCCCTTGCCTCCGCCATATGAGGCTCCATGTCCTTCGCTTCGATGGTGTACAAGTCCACATCCCTCCGCTCATCTTGCAGTGAAACGGGCCTGTGTGACGACAGCTGCTTTAACAGAGTGCCTAACATAGGGTAAACAAGTGATATGGTTACATAGTCCCCCTGCAGCAAATTCACAACTTGAGCCACTGGCCACAACACAGTGCAACAATATGCTTAAAGACAAAGTAACCTTTTATGTGGGAAAGCAAAGAACAGAAAAGCATCACAGAACAGCGATAATATAGTGTCGACAAGCTCAACTGCAACGCTATTAATATGGCTTTGATAGAGCACATAAACAGAGACATAAATGTGCGGGCGGAGGCGGGGAGTGGGCGCCATGCGGCGCTACCGAACCGCGCAGTGCAACAATATGCTCAACGACAAAGTAACCTTTTACGTGGGAAAACAAAGAACAGAAAAGCATCACAGAACAACGATAACAAAGTGTCGACAAGCTCAACTGCAACGCTATTAATATGGCTTTGATAGAGCACATAAACAGAGACATAAATGTGCGGGCGGAGGCGGGGAGTGGGCGCCATGCGGCGCTACCGAACAGCGCAGTGCAACAATATGCTTACCGACAAAGTAACCTTTTACGTGGGAAAGCAAAGAACAAAAAAGCATCACAGAACAGCGATAACAAAGTGTCGACAAGCTCAACTGCAACGCTATTAATATGGCTTCGATAGAGCATAAACAAACATAAATATGCGGGCGGAGGCGGGGAGGGGGCGCCATGCGGCGCTACCGAACAGTATAGTGCGACAATATACTAAACGACAAAGTAACCTTTTACGTCGGAAAGCAAAGAATAGAAAAGCATCACATAACAGCGATAACAAAGTGTCGACAAGCTCAACTGCAACGCTATTACTATGGCTTCGATAGAGCAAATAAACAGACATAAATGTGCGGGCGGAGGCGGGGAGGGGGCGCCATGCGGCGCTACCGAACATCACAACGCAGCTAACTCGGGGGTGAGGGCAAAGCGGAGGGGGGGGGGAACTCTTGCTTACCTCTTCAACTTTCTCTTGCTCGTTGTGAAAGTCTTCCAGCAGGGTGGACCAATAGGCTTGACGCCTTACGTTGAGCTCGGTTTTTGAAGTGGCGGCTAATTGTGATAGGACTGGATGTGGACGGGCAGGTTATGGTGGATTTCAAGCGCGTACGCACCGTTTAAATAGCCCTTGGGTGGGCTACAATCGATTCAAGGCTGCGGAATGACAGCAATCAGGGCTATTGAACCAATCCTAGACATACACCTCAGCAGATTTGCATTGCCAAATACCTCCCAAAAAAACAGCGTGTCACTTCGGGCAACCACAGATTCGTGAGATACTCGGAATCGTGAGTACTGATTGGGTATCACGATTCCACATCGTTTTGCGAGGATGAGGTACTCGCGATTACCGCGGATCCATTAAAGTACGATGAATACCGGATCCAACGATTACTTACAATAACTGGTACCGGAACCAACGATTACTTACAATAACTGGTACCGGAGCCAACGATTACTTACAATAACTGGTACCGGAACCAACGATTACCTACTGAACCTAGGGTTCGGACCCCGCGATTACCTGTGATTCTAGGGTTCGGACCCCGCGATTACCTACTGAACCTTGGGTTCGGACCCCGCGATTACCTACTGAACCTAGGGTTCGGACCCCGCGATTACCTGTGATTCTAGGGTCCGGACCCCGCGATTACCTGTGATTCTAGGGTCCGGACCCACGAGACCAAGTCCGAACCCGAGTAGTCTCGTGGATTCGCGGCTCCTTAGGATCCGGATCCAGTCCCTGTGTGCCACCGGGTGGAGGCATTGCAGTTTTGTAGGTGGCGGGCCCACTAGAGGAGGAGGGTGAAGGGGTTAGGGTATAGTCTGATAGGCGGGCCCTACCGAAGATGGAGTAGTGGTGGGGGTTGATGGTGAGTGTGCAATATGATTGGGTGTGTGCGCCTCTGTCAGTGTATGTGTGTTGGAGGGGGATTGTGGCTGTGCCGTTGACGGAGGTGAGAATGCAATATATTTCCGTAGTGAGTGAAATTTGGATGCTGGTGTTGATGACTGGAGATGGGGAGGGGTGGGAGCGGAAGTACGAGCCGTCTGGAAACTTTTGGAGGGAAGTGTGGTGTGCGAGGTCGAGTGTGGTGTGGGGGGGGGAGGTGGAGGGGGTGTGGTGGGTTATGAATTCTCTCACCGTTTGGTGGACTGGTGGAGTAGTGTGTATAACCAATGTGTGTGTGGAACGAGGCCGTTAGCGGTGGTGCAAGGAAGAGAGAGGGATTGACGGGATTGGATGAGGACTGTGGTGAGGCAGGTGGTCGCCCATGAGGTATCTCGGACGTGTCCAATGACTGGGGGGGGGTGTGATGGTGATTTTGTGAAGATGGGGGCTGGGGGTATAGGTTCGTGAAGTGAAATAGGAAATATGTTGAATGAAATTGGGCCTGATTGTGAATGGATGGGGTTGTTGGGCAGGTGGAGGATATTTACCAAGAGGGAGGAGGGGTCATTCTCGATCGGGGTGGGAACGTCGACTGGCTGGATCGCGTCCGCAAATTGGAGGAGGAATTGGATCGACTCAGGCAGGTCTTTCACCTGGTTGGGGGGAGACTCGTGTGGGCGGTACCGGTGGGGACGAACTTGATCGACAAGCGAGAGGCAAGAAGGTCCGGTAGGAGGGCGACCGCTTCTAGGCCGGATATGTCAGTGAAGAGGGGGGAGCGGATTTTGATCCGACTGCCTAAGACTGCGGGGATCGAAGCAGCGCGGAGGAAATGGATTTTCTGCTGTCTTAGTTTGGTCAGGAGGGGAGGGGAGGACGCGGTGGTGCGTGGCGCCGGACCGTCCGAGCGGAGTTCACGTTGCTGTGAAGTGAGCTGGTACATGAGGCCGACCGCGACGCAGGAGGTAGGCATGTCCATGCGTATCTCCTGAAAACCCGATGCGAGGTCGACGGCCGGGGGGGTGGCGTCGTAGGACGATGGTGCGGTCGGATAGCGGGTGCGAGTGGCGCTCGCTGTCCAACGCGATTGGTGGACGAGTTCACGGCCTATTATATTTTCAGCCCGAATAGGGAGGTCGTCGATCTGGTTGAGGCTTTCGAGTAGCCAACGACGGGCAACCGAGCGGGCCGAGGCCACCGATTCCGAGGGGCGAGTCGAGTCCGGGAGGAAGATACCGTGCATCTAAAAGTTGGCGAGGCGGGGAGGGGAGGAGGAGTACTATCATGTAAGGAGGTAGGAGTTGATCAGACGGGAAGAGAGGTCGTCGGCCGGCCCTAGGTCAGGAGTTGACCGGGGGGCGCTAGGACCAGAGGGGTATGGAGTCCTCGACCAGGGGAGGGGTCCATGTTAATCCATGTACACACGGAATGGCATGAAGGGGGATAGAACCACCGCTTCCCGGAACGGAACTGTATGCCTTATCCAAGTACCGCCAAAAGTCGGTACCCGATAGGAACATATTGTGTATATGAACCCATCGTATCGCATCGCGAATGAGCGGCGAACACCTATAGCGAATACCTATAGGTGGAGGGCCAAGACTCCCCCGGAGTCTAGCGTACATATGTGTCCATTAGTAATCCTACGGATGGATATGCAAACACTCCCCCTTAATGGACAAACTCCGGCCGGTGCCCTAGTAAACCCCGCGTAAACGCGGAGGGCCCATAACCTGTTAATCCATGTACACACGGAATGGCATGAAGGGGGATAGAACCACCGCTTCCCGGAACGGAGTTGTACGCCTTATCCAAGTACCGCCAAAAGTCGGTACCCGATAGGAACATATTGTGTATATGAACCCATCGCATCGCATCGCGACTGAGAAGCGAACACCTATAGCGAACACCTATAGGTGGAGGGCCAAGACTCCCCGGGAGTCTAGCGTACATATATGTCCATTAGTAGTCCTACGGAGGGATATGTAAACAATCCATAGTAGTGTTTAAGTTTTGCTTGGGAGGGGATGGTTGAGGTACCGTGAGGAACGGTGCGAGCGGATGTCCCGCGAGGCGTGTCCTTGGGTTGGGGAGGTCCGCAGAGGTCGCATGCGCCGGGCGATCCCGCAGGAGCACCTGTCTGTAAGGGGGGAGGTGGTTAGAGGACGAGGACACAGTGATCGTGCGGGGGTCCCAGGGTGGTACGGGGTCAAAATGGATGGGAGTGTGGTTTCGAGTGGGTTGCGCTTGTTGGTGGCACACGACCAAGCCAGATGGGTCCTGGATTTGGAGGATGTTGGCGGCGGACACGAACGTCCGGACGCTCAGTGGGGCGTGGTGTGGCGCGCCGTCCCTGGGGAGGGGGTTTTTGTAATCGATAGGTGGTTTTGTGTGTTCGTAGTACTGAGGAGGGTACATGTTTGGATTTCAAAGTGGGTGGCGCGAGAGTTGTCGGGGAGAGAATTCTCGAAACTCTGAAAGCTGCGCCTTGGTGTGTGTACCGTTTGGTGTCGCTACGGATCCACTGACCTAGGTGAACTAGGCTCGGTTGGGAAGAGGTGGACGGTGCCTGTTGTTCAACGAGCCCTATGTCCACCAATCTGTCGCTCATTGGGAGGCCAAGCCCTGAGCGAAGACGGTCGGCGTTGCTCATTCAAGCTACCGACCCATCCCTGTTTTGTGGTTCATTAGTATTTTAGTAGTACTTTGGATCTTATTAATGTCTTTAGTGACGGTAGGATGCATGCGTTTTTTTCACCTCACTACGACACTATAATATACGGCGATGACGACGGGAGTTTTGCTAATCTAGCCCCCATGTAATTTAAGCCTCAATAATTTGATAGTATATGACCAATCATATTCATTCATAGAATTTATCAGCCGCCGCCGCCGCCGCATGCGCACGTGCGGCTGACCTTGGGTCGGGAGCCCGCGAGCACGGAACTTGGTAGCGGTGAGCGTGACGCATGCCCGCCTATTCGTGTTTGCTTCTGTCTCGGCGCTCTCCTACGTTGTGGCATCGCGTGGTACCCATACATACAGTTTTCTTTTTAATCGTCCGCGGTCACTCGCCGTCAGCGGCTCCGGTGCGGTCTACTTTTACCATCGCCAACGTGACCCTCCCGGGATATTTTATTCGTCGCTCGACCCGCGACCGGGTACAACTGCCCCGACCGCCCCTATTCTCCGCATCCTCGAGATCGTTGGCCGCTACATGTACAT
>JAPMLY010001701.1:0-25000 GCA_026401115.1 Tetraselmis chui
ACACACCTCAATACACACAAACAAGCGCGCACATATGGAAATATACAACCAAACACAAAAACATAAACATGCGCGCACAAATAAATACAAATACACACTCAAATATATCCCCCCCCCCCTCTCTCTCTCTCTCTCTCTCTCTCTCTCTCTCTCTCTCTCTCTCTCTCTCTCTCTCTCGCTCTCTCTCGCTCTCTCTCGCTCTCTCTCTCTCTCTCTCTCTCTCTCTCTCTCTCTCTCTCTCTCTCTCTCTCTCTCTCTCTCTCTCTCTGTCTCTCCCTCTCTCCCTCTTCTCTCTCTCCCCCCCCCCCCCCCCCCCCACACACACATTATTCTGACGAGAGTAATCAAAGTCTTTACACGCCGCGCAGAGATTAAGCGACACCTGCCGATGGAGTCACTTGTGCATCGATGGATAAGCCGGAAAAATGGACGTGGACCTCACTGTGTCGTACGTTGCGAGTGGTAGCAGCAAATATTGATGCGCCAAGTGAAAAAATGGGCTGTTGCGAGTGAGCGCGAGAAATCATCAGGTGGCAAGCAAGAGAGTAGCCGGCTCACCGTTCACGGTCACCCAAGACCCATCGACATAACAGTCTGGAGGGTCGCTAAACCACTGCAAAATATCGGTGGATCCCTCGTCGTAGTCATAGTCCATGTAATATTTGGCTTCGTCGAAGTCGGGGTCCTCAAACTCTTCGTAATAGGCGGCGTCGTACCCATACTCCTCGCCGTAGCTGTAAGCGGGCTGACCTGTCACCACAACGGCACACAAGCAGACCACCGCCAGCACCAGTGCACAGCTGCCCCTCATATCGAGCCCTCTTGCGCGCCCTCGTCTCAACGCGTGCCTCTTTAAGTACCTGCAAGCGACGGCGAGTATAGACCAACCGGTTGAGGACTAGCACCTTCGACCCGCCGATCAGCCGTGCACTTTACTGCACCTTCGGAAGTTACCTGGTAGTCTAGAAACGACGTGCCACGTGAACAGGAACGACACGTATGGCTACTCATGTTAACGGAGCTTTGAAAGCGGGGGCACGTACTGGAGCTGGTTATTAACGGAGCAGAGTTGAAGCCGCTCTCGGCGATATTTTGGTGCTGCGCTTCTTTCGCGCGCAATATTTTGCGCCTTCGTGTGTTCGGATGGCGAGGCCGCAAGGGTACTCTACACCACCCTTCCGGCCGTCTGTGCACTGAACTGGCGCACTATAAATAATGTATGCACTGGTTGGGAGGTGCTGGCGAGAGTGGCCTCTAGTTATGGTAGCGGTTCTCAGCGCAACTTGCCTTGGTATGGTAGCGGCAGGTAACCCCTTTATTTATCACTGCCCCTCACCTGCCCGTCGCGCATTCGGAGGTTAAGGTTTTTTCCTCTTTCTTCTTTAGCTTGGTGGCCTCCACAGCTTTTTCTTGTAAGAAATCGTTTTGACTATGAGGTTATGAGGTTAGTTTGGAGTATGGACATCTTGAAGACACTGTCCCGTACTGCATCTCAACAGACATTGTACGGGTAATACGCTTTTGAAAAGTTACTACACTCTTCCCTTAAATAAAGTCCGTTCCTTACTAGGGCTTTATAGGGCTTAGGGAATATAGGGCTTTTCATCGCTCAGGGTAAAACTGTACCTATTATAGCTCGTTGAAAAGGCGGACCAAAACTTGTAGATCGTGTTGACGGTGGAGAAGGAGGAAGCGGGGCACAAATACGTGCCGTCACGGTTACGATCCGACGGGCTAGGGTTTGCGGCCCAGCCTCGATTTTGGGGCATACCTTTATTCGGGTGCCCGCCCGCAATTTGGATTTTCCACACTTTAGCTATAGTGAATACTTCCGAATTCGGCGACATTACATGCATGTGGTTTTCATGATCCCAACATGGTGTCCGCAAACATGGGAGCACGTGCTTGGGTGTGATGGCATATGACGTTAACTCGATGCTTGGCGACGTGGGTGGGATTATTGGGGCCGGGAAACTACAACTAGTGAGGCTCGAGATCCCCTAACCTTGCTTTGCGGTATCAAGGGTATTAAGGCAATTGTAATATGCAAATGGAAGCCCTTCCTCCAAGAAAATATAAATTTACGCCTACCTGCCGGCTTTCGCGTAAGATTCGCCGTTCGATGTCATCCACGCTCTCGTACAACCAAATATTCTTTGTAGGGTTTAAAAATCTGTCACATTCGCGCAGGGCTAGCAACCCCTCGACAGTTGGTACCCGCACAGTTGCATCGCACATATGCTCAACAATCAGCGCTCTATATTCCTTCTGTTCAAGGCGTTGCACATTTCATGCCCCACGATGGCATGCATGGTGCCTTGCTATTTGCCGTATGCGAAATAGAATCCCGTGCTAGGGAATTTTGAAAGCCCCCCCCCCCCAATTTTTTTACGCCCGGCGATGCGCAAGCTTCAAAGGCCAACAACCCGCGCGCTAAAGTGCTTACACAACATCTCAAGCGCCCCTCACGCCCAATGGGTCCCTCGCCCGCGCTCATTGGCTGTAATTCCCGGCACTTAGCACGAAATCAAGTGCACACGACATGCCTAACTCGGTGCCGCCGGGCGCAACACACTCGGCGGATACTAGTGCAATTGTGCAAACATGCTGAAATCTTAGTGCTGAATACTCTCCCTTCTTGTCGCGACACTACGTGTACCGAGCTACGGATATAGGCATGCACAACGTGTACATGCACGAGTTTCGGGCCGCAAAATATGGACCGCAAATCCAACATAGGTGCCCTCAATAACTGAGGCGTGACGATAGAGATATCAATATTGGTGGAGAAGGCGCCGTGGTGTATTGTTCGCACCTAGTAATACTACCCCAAATGGAGTTGCATGGCCATTGCGGCATTGTGTGATGGTTAATCAAATACGTGCCACTAGTAGAAATGAACTTTGTGGGAAGAATGTAAACAGATGCTGCTGCACTGGTAAAGAAAATTCCATCCGCTAATTATATCTATACTCGACGAGAGAGATATATTTTGAAGTGAAATGTTGTAACCAGAAATAAATAAAACCAAACGGGCCCATTTGGGATTTCCCTCTTGCCCTGGGTTCTTCATGGGACATTGAATTTCTATCCCCGTGGCGATCTGCGGGATGACATTGCTGATGCCGCTGCACACTGTCTTGCCCCCGGGGCCTAGGCCCGTTTGTTTTCCCATTTTCTTATTGGTAGTTTCCAGTGCTTTCCTACCTTCTTTGTAATTAGTTTTTTTACTCGCTCGCTTGCTTTCTTTGTACTCAAATAAAGTGCGATTTCAAATGTTGTGGTGAAGCCAACAAACTCTATGAAATTACGTGAAGAAGCATAGACATGGGGACAGGGGGGCAGGAGGGCAGGGGGGTTCACAACGAGGGAAAGAGTGACACGAGAGTAGTAAATGTGTGTAAAGAGTGACAAGAGGGTCGAGGAATCCAAGACACGGTGAGTGGCTGTACATTGACAATATATCTAAAACAAAAAATATTCAAGTAAGTATAGATAGTACTAGACATACATGTGGGGCGACTTTCAGTATTTCCTCTTCACCCCGTCCTCGTGTCTATGGTACTTCCTGTAATCCAGACAATTTTGTGCGGGACGGTAGAATGGAAGAAGAGGGGAACCGTGACAGCAGCTATGAATTAAGATTGAGTAAAAATTAAAACCGGCATATTTATTCCATAGAGCTGAAAATTCAAGTCCAATGGGGGAAGAAGCTCAGGAAGCAAGGATTGCAAACTGACAGTCGCAGGGATGCACGCAATAGCATCAGCGCAGCAGCTCCCAGTTCAACGCTGATATAGGCCGCCGCCGCTCTTTCCCCTTTTGACATATATTCGTAACTGCATATTTTGAGTGAGTGAGAGTGTTCCCGCCTGTCACTGCTATTGGCTTGCCACCTGTATCTTCAACGCGCTTTAGATTCTTGACTCTTGAGCTTCCTGTACTCCAGGCCAAGCACGATATTCCTAACTTATCTCCCGACGAAATAAAAATGAACCGTCGGTGACTCGGCTAACGGCGAGGACAGTGGGGTAGATATCATGTCACGGCTTTCTGTGAAGCCGCATCTTCCTTTGTCTGAGCGTACTTCATCGCCAATCTTAAGCGCGGAAACCCGACGAAATGCGCGACAAAAACTTGCCTACTGTGACGCAACTCCTTTCATTCCATCCGCGCGGCAGACGTCTGCCACACAATTGCTAGGTGAAAGAACACCACGCTCCATTTGTATTTTGCTACAATAAGCCAGCTGACGGGTGCTACGGAAAGAGTGCGCTCAGAGTGTGGGGACCATGAAATACAATCAGTGTTAAAACATACTCATTCTTACAATGACCAACACAAAGAAAAGGGGGACCCTCTTCGCTGTCAAGGCCGTGGTGCTAACAAGTGAGTTGACAGATGCTGCGAGCAGAAGTGCGATACAGCTGCCGGCTACGAGTCCACGGTTCCGACTTCAAACTCAACAGTCGGTTTGGTGCTATAAAGTGCGTCTCTTCACAATTATGAAAACTACGCAGACCATGCATACGACGAGCGTGGTGGAAACGGAAGTAGACAGCAATTGCCGCTCGACTAGCAAAGTCAACGCAGAGTCGTGCATATAGGCCCAGTGGGCTGCGACCGGCACCTGGAGTTGGCCCTGAGCAGCACGTGAGCGTTCCCGCGCGCGAGAGCTTCTCTAGTACCCGGGTGCGCCCTCGCTGCCGACTCGTTTGGGTGTGTAAGCTTTGTACCACGCCGGCACGTCCTCCCATTTACTGTACGACTTCGGCGTGTCCGAGGGTAAAACGCCAGCGTCGACTGCAAGTGATCCCAATTTCTGAGACAGCCCAAACAGCGGCCCCGCCGGGAGCTCCACCCCGACCGCCTTCAGAATACCTGCCGCGAGATGTGCAGGCAGGGGGGAGTCACATTAGAATAATTTAATCAAATTCGTGTTAGGGCAGAATCCTGCATTATTACATTGATCGTGCTGCATGAAGACGAAGGGTGAAAACAGTCCATAGTTGGAATCCAAGTGCCCGCTGTTGTTCACGGCCCCCCTCACGCCAGCCTGCGGGATGCGGTGCAGAGCAGAGGCGGGAATATATGCTGTCGCAAGTTTCCTTCCCAACAGTGGCTAGGCTGCAAGCCCCCCCCCCTCAATGAAGTGCATTTTTATTGCACTTGTTGCAGATTAAATATTTGTAAGCAAAAATATTAAAACTATGTACAACACCAATAACAGCAGCAACGATCACTTCCACATTTGTAAATTGATTCGATTGATTACAAGCAAAGACACTCCAAACGAAACAAAGCATCTAAATGGACTGAATAATACACAAATGAACCAATAAACCAAAACAATCGATATGAGCTGTAAACATGGAGCGAGAGCCATGAGTAGCAGAGCGTTATTCATTAGGTTATGTGCATTTGCATCGCCGCTCCAGCACTTCAATCAGCATGAACATCTGCAGCACCATAGAGTTTGCGCACTCACCCACCACTGCGCCGAACTTGTTGCTGTTGGTGTTGGGCGCATCAAAGTCGCAAGGGTACCCAACCGTCAGCAGCTTAACCTTCAGCCCCTCGTCGAACATAATACTGACCATGAGGCCATGGTCTCGTCAGCACACCCCCCCCCGCTCTCAACCTCCACCGCCCTTCACTCACATCAGTCACGTTGCACAAGGGGACTAGCACAAGAGGCAAAGGCTGGCACCTGTACACCTCAGGCCCGAGGGTTGCCTTCAGACCAGTCGCCTTCTGGACAGGCAAAGGCGGAAGCGTGACCTCACCCGTATTCGTGCCTGTCTGCCTGCAAACCAGACACACGGGAAGAGCGACTACAAGCTCAGAGTGGTGAAGGAGGGGCAGTGGTCGTAGGAGGGGTTCAGGGTTGTGTGATATCTGAACAGTACCTCACAAAGAACCACACTCGATTCGGCTCCTGCGGGTCAATGCTGTACCCCCAGCTGTTGCTTTGGATGTCAGGGAATATCTTGTGGATCTATCGGTGCAGAGGAAGCATGTCAGTGAATGAGTGAATACAAATGAATGAATGAACGCACTAGATATGTTTTGCCTCCGCCTTCCCAACAGTTTATGGCATGGCTGCTGTAGGGAAGGGGAGTGTGGTCTTTCGCAGCCCTGTTCAAATACGCACACAGTGGAACATGAAGAGCATCGCACCGAGAACGCATTCAGGGTGACAAGGTAGTCCTTCTTGCACAGCGGGCCGATGACTGGGCCTCGGAAAACAAACTCCTCTGCCGTTCCGAAAAAACGAGAGTGATAAGCACCGCTGGGAAGAAACTCAATGGATCAACCCACCTACAATACATGACAAGCTCTCCATGCATGCGGAAATTTCATGGGTTTGCAACCCATTAGCTATAAGCCCCAGTGCGTGTGTTGAGCACACCTGAGAACAGTTCTTCCTTCGCCGGTGAAAAATAGCCGCTGCCGGTTTCTGCGACACGCGTGGCCGAAAAGTCAGACACAATATCAGCGGAAACAGACATTCCACAGCATGTGGCACACAACCCTCGTCACGGTGTAGACTGCGTCGATGATTGTCGAGTCGTTGAGTTGGGTTTGCGCTCACCGATAAATTCGCGAGTGAGCTTGAACAGCGTTTCAGGGCTCGTCGAGGGCTTTCCCGCCGGTGGCGCAGTCGAGGTGGGTTCGACGGACGCCCTGCACACCAAAGCCCTGCGCCCGCGAGAAACGACTGAGGAACGGGTGGCCTGGACGCTGCAGGGCTGGAGCCCATTGGCGTGGGCGCCCGACGGGACGGCGCCCCGGCGTGCGCGACGCGGACCGGCGGGGCAACGGCCGACCGCCGCGACAGGTTTTGCTGCTGAAAGTGACGCCATTGCGTCTATGTGCACCGAAATTTGGGGTTCAGCTGGACGAGAGGGTTCAGAGCAACGGTTAGGGTCGCAATGCTGCAGGGTGGCCCGGGAAGGAGTCGGATCTGGTGTGATTGCAGTGTCGCATTCGTTCGTCGTTGGAACGGACAAAGAACAGTCGCAATCGCTGTCCTCTCCTGAGCGTCCGGACCACCGATTCCCCTGAAATGCGTGCTGTGCCCACGTGGCGAACTGACGACAGTGGGAATCCAGGGACTGCTGATGAATAAAAGTACGGACAACCGCAGCTATTATTATAATAATAGTAGTTAAGCAGGTTTTGCTGCTGTTTTTTTTTTTTTTTTTTGAGAGAGTTGGAGAAAAGGGCGGTATGGTCACATTTTCGTGAGCGACGCAGTCGCGAGCGGAAATGTGTCCATTCCGCTCTTTTTTTCAACTCTCTCTCTCTCCGGTAAACGGCGGAGCCGTTTAACGGAGCCATCACCTCGAGGACTGGGGTAAGCTCCAACCATCCGGTGAGCCGACCGACGTAGTCGGCCGGCTGGTTCTGCTCTCACCCGAGCTTCGAGCGATCACACATCTGTCCTCTCATCGGGGTGGTTATGGTCACATTTTTGCTCGACCGAGTTCTGCGGATAGACTCTTCCGGGGCGGCGAAGCCGCGCGACGAAGTCGGGAGTCGAAGACTCCCGACGAGGAGCAGTTCGACGGCGCAGCCGTCGGACACCCGGCTGGTGTCGAGCTCTCAATTTTGCTCGACCGAGTTCTGCGGATAGACTCTTCCGGGGCGGCGAAGCCGCGCGACGAAGTCGAGAGTCGAAGACTCGCGACGAGGAGCAGTTCGACGGCGCAGCCGTCGGACACCCGGCTGGTGTCGAGCTCTCAATTTTGCTCGACCGAGTTCTGCGGATAGACTCTTCCGGGGCGGCGAAGCCGCGCGACGAAGTCGAGAGTCGAAGACTCGCGACGAGGAGCAGTTCGACGGCGCAGCCGTCGGACACCCGGCTGGTGTCGAGCTCTCAATTTTGCTCGATATGGGTAGGGCCAGCCGTTATGGTCACATTTTTGCTCGACATGGGTAGGGCCGGCCGTTATGGTCACAATTTTGGCCCAACCTCGCCCGCTCTCAATTTTGCTCGATATGGGTAGGGCCAGCCGTTATGGTCACATTTTTGCTCAACATGGGTAGGGCCAGCCGTTATGGTCACATTTTTGCTCGATATGGGTAGGGCCGGCCGTTATGGTCACATTTTAGCTGCGTTTGACTCGAAAAATAAAATCACCGGTTAGATTAAAAAGAATGAGCTATACCACCATCAAGGACGTGAAACGGCGCATCCGGGAGCTAGGAGCCTTCCCGGCTGAGAATCAAAGTGAGCTCATGGAACTCTGCGGGGCGCACCCCAAGTCCGTCGGTGCTTCCGGCGTAGTTCGTAATTGGGACTCGCGTGATTTCGGGCTGATGTTCACGTACGACGGAGCTCCCCCCTTGACATTTTCAATGGAGACCGCGGCACGTTACTACCTAGGTAAGCCCTTACCAGACAGCAGACGCTCCGCCCTTTTGAACGCCCTGCGGATGGAGATAAATGATCAGATCTGCGCCTTCCGAAACGCCTCGGGGTTCCGGGGCCGATCAGACTTCCACGTCGATCACGAAATAAAGTTTAGAGACCTAGCAGCCGAGTGGATCGCAACCGGGAAGTCGTGTGAGACGGAGTGGGTTTATGATGAGTTTTTTAAGCACATGCAGCCGTTTCTACGCGATCGCTCCGCTGCCGCAGACTGGAAGAAATTTCACGCTCGTAAAGCGAAGCTTAGGATGCTTACGGCCGAGGAGAATATACGATTAAGATAGGTGCGTTTTATTTGGAAATATTAAACTCTGGGGTAAGAGTTAAAAGACCATGGTACGAGTAGTTACAGATGCCCAGCGTGAGCGCAAGCGTGAAACCGACCGCCTTTACCGGGAGGCGAACCGGGAAAAATACAGGGAATATAATAGGGTCTACAATGAACGTCACCCGGAGACCAAAGCCGCTAGCCGTTCAAAGTTCTGTGAAAAGAATCCTAACTACGCCAAAGAATACTACCGCCGTAAAATTGAAGCTACAGGTCGATCCGTACGCCCGACACGTGGTAGGCCGAGGAAATCTGAAGTAATTCAGGCGCCAGTAGCCAATCAAGAATAATGTACAGGTAGTCGACAAGATTTCAATTAATTCTGGATCCGGGGGCTTGGTGCGTTTAAACGCACTCGTTCGACAGATGAAAATAAAATCTGGGGGTATATTATATCCTCTTCAATCAACCGACCGAGATGTCAATCCGCGTCCCCTCTGTGTCCGAGCTCCCGACCGAGGCCTACTACCGCAGCGTGTACCAGACCGCGATGAATAATGCTGTGAGCCAAGTACCACAGCTTCGTATTCCCAACCGCTACCCACCGGCTCTCCGCGCCGCAAACGAGAGGCGTAGGGCTGAGGCTCAAGCAAGACGTGAAAATGCAACGTTGACACCCTCCGGTCGCGTATCTCGTGCCCGTCTCACACCCGAGCAAAGGGTTGCAAGGCGTCGGGAAATTATGCGCCGCAATGCGTTATTTCGCGGGCCACTGGGTGATATTGTGTCCACCGACGTCGAGGAAACACAAGCGCGCCCCGTGTTCACACCTGTGGAGCGTGACAATCGCAAGCGGGTGGCGGTGGGGACGAGGAAAATTGCCGCGGTTCGCGAGCGTATCCGCGCGGTGAGAAGGATGAATGCTAGGCCGACGTCAGTTCGTCGTGTGACTCCTGCGAAATTTCCTAGCGTCCGCAGCTCCTATATCAAGGGGGAGGGTACCGACTCTGTTAAAAACGGTTTGAGGGGTGAAATATACCGACAATTCGCTGAGCACCAGAAAGCAGGGGAGGGGTCATTTAAAATGTGGCTGTCTCTTAGAGCAGATTTTAAAAAAACAGAGGTGGATGAAAATGGGGAAATATCTGAAATTTCAAGAGAGGCGTTTAAAAACAAGAGCTTCAATGTCACAAGTTCGGAACAGTTGAATGGATTGATTGAAGACGTCATGGATTTCATAGAAAGTACCGAAGAATACGGTATAGGTGAAGGCTCAGGGTTTGAAATTGGTTCAGAAGGTGTGACAGGAGCCTCGGTTTCTTCCAACGGTTACAAAACTCGGACCGGGCGTGCTCACGTTGAGCTTCCAGCGCCTTTCAACAGCTCAACGTGTGGCCTGGTAAACATACGGAACACAGATGACCTTTGCTTCAAATACTGCGTCGCAGCAGCCACCAATCCACCCAAGAAAAATGTCACAAGGGTCGACTACTACTTATCGAAAAAGAATCAAGATAAGTTGTACGGGGGGTTCGACTGGACCGGTGTGTCGTTTCCAGCCAGCTTGAAAGATGTGCGCCGCTTCGAGAGCAACAACCCGGGCGTGGCCATATCTTGCTTCAGCCTCGACGATGAAAATCGCAAGGTTCACCCCCTATCCCTCTCCAAAGTCATGTTTGACGACAATACGTCGTCAAATAAGACCATCAACCTTCTCTTCTACAAAGAGCATTGGGTTCTCATCTCCAGCCTCGATCGCCTGTTGAATTCAGGTAACAAGGACCAGCGCCACTACTGCCCCAGGTGCTTGCATGGGTTCAAGAGTAAGGACAAGCGAGAGGACCACATGACCCACTGCGCGGCGTTCAAACCCATGCGGGTATCGGTGCCAAAGCCCGACAAGGACGGAAAAGCCCCCACCCTGAGCTTCAAGGCCGAGCACAAGAAGACGCAGATCCCCATCGTGATCTACGCCGACTCCGAGGCCATCAACCACGAGATTCACGAAGTGACACCCAGCGGGAAGACCGAGCGCAGCTCCGAGCACCGTTGTGTGTCTATCCGAGCCCGTGTGGAGTCAAAAGTGTCCGGGTTCGACAGCTTCACGTTCCAGTGCACCGGCGACGATGCCGCCGACCAGTTTGTTCGGGAGTTGTACGAGCTCCGGCCAGAGCTGTCCAAGGAGTTCACGAAGAACATTCCGATGAAGATGACCCCGAAGGACGAGAAAGCCCACGCCGAGGCCGACGTTTGTTGTGAGTGCAAGAAGAGGTTTGGGACATGCAGGAATAAGATCAAGGTCCGCCACCACGACCACAAGACCGGGGACTACATTGGCGCCGCCCACGCTGACTGCAACCTCCGCATGGGGATTCGCAAGGTGGAGATTCCGGTATTTTTCCACAACGGCAAGGGCTACGACAACCACTTCATCATCCAAGCCATTTCCCGCCTGGAAGACATCGAGAACGTGAAGCTTTCGGTGATTCCGGACAACAGCGAGAAGTACAAGATGGTGAACTTCCGCGGCTATAGGTTCCTCGACAGCATCTCGTTCCTGAACTCGGGGCTGGGTACACTATCCAACAACCTGATTGGGGACGATCCGAAGAATGCACCGCGCTTTTACAAGGCCTTCAGCCAGAAAGGACTGAGTGAGGACGAGCTCATTCGTGTGACCCGCAAGGGCGTGTTTCCCTACAAGTGGTTCGACTCGGTGGCTAAGCTGGATCACACCGTGCTGCCGTCCCAAGAGGAGTTTTTTAACGACCTGTCAGGTGAGCAGTGCTCGGATGAAGAATACGCCCAAGCTAAGTGGGTGTGGGAGCGTTTCGGCTGCACAACTTTCTGCGACTATCACGACTTGTACTTGGAGGCCGACGTGCTGCTCTTGGCTGACGTGTTCGAGGCATTCCGCGACTTGTGCATGCACCAGTATGGGCTCGACCCGGCGCACTACATCACCCTTCCCGGTATGTGCATCGACGGTGCTGTTATCGAAGCCGCGAAGAAAAATATCAAGGTCGAGCTGATCCACACGGACCCCGACAAGTACACATTCTTCGAGCGTGGAATTCGTGGTGGTGTGTCTGTGGTTTCGCACCGATACGCGAAGGCTAACAACCCGAAAATTGAGGGCTATGATTCTAGCAAGCCAAATAGCAGCATAATGTACCTCGACGCCAACAACCTCTACGGCTGGGCCATGATGCAGTACCTCCCCTGCGGCGACTTCAAGTGGAGCAACATAACGCTGGAGCAGGTTCTAGAAGGACAATGGGACACCAACAAGGGCTGCTCGGTGGAGGTTGATATTGAATACCCGCAGGAGCTCCACGACAACCACAACGACCTTCCGCTTGCACCCGAGCGGGTTACACTAGGGCACGACGACGCGAGCGAGCACGCACAAAAGCTGACTGGGGACGCGTCCACTTCATGCGAGAAGCTCGCCGGTCACTTCCGCCCGCACCTGAATTACGTGTGCGACGCCAGGCTTTTGCAGTATTACGTCAGCAAGGGTCTACGGGTCACCAAATTGCACCGCGCCATGACGTACGCGCAAGCCCAAACGCTCAAGCCGTGGATCGAGAAAAACACCAACCTGAGGGCGCAAGCGAAAAACGCCTTCGAGAAGGACTTTTTCAAGCTCTGCAACAACAGTGTTTTCGGAAAAACCATGCAGAACGTCCGCGCCGAGACGTGCTACGAGTTCTTCACCAACGACGACAAGCTGAAAAAGCGTGTGGCCGACCCACGATTCGAGAGGTGCAATGTGATAGGGAACATAGCTGGGGTTTCCCGGATCAAGGATGATGTGATGCTTAACAAGCCAATTTTTATGGGGGCCAGTATCCTGGACTTGTCTAAGCTGCTCATGTTCCGCTTTCACTACGACGTGATTCGTGAAAAATACGGTGATAAGGCCAAGCTCCTCTTCACCGACACCGACTCCCTGTGCTACCACATCGAAACCCCGGACGTGTACGCCGACATGGGTCAGATGGCGAGCCACTTCGACACCAGCGACTACCCCGAGGAGCACCCATTGTACTCAAAAGTTAACAAAAAGGTTGTTGGCAAGTTCAAGGATGAAACGAACAGCTTCCCAATCAAAGAGTTTGTTGGCCTCAAGTCGAAGATGTACTGCTTCACGGTGGGGAACACAACCAAGCGCACGGCTAAGGGTATTAAGAAAGCGGTCGCCAAGCGCGAGCTCAAGCTCCAGCAGTACAAGGAGGCGCTCGGCGGCAAAGCGTGCACGGTGAAGCAGACGATGATCCAGTCGCGGAACCATCGGATATGCACGGTGTCCGCGACAAAGAACGCTTTGAGCGGGTACGACGACAAGAGGTACATCTGCGGCGACGGAGTGACCACACGGGCCCATGGTCACTACCTAAACAGAAGCGTCGGCGTTCATGGCGCGTAGACGTGCTGCTCTTCGGGCTTGAGTGAGCTCTGCGGTCTTGAGTTGACCGAGACCATCCTTAGTCACGCCGGGCTTTGGAAGCACGCGGCGCCCCCGCTCATCTTTGATGAACTTACGGAGATATTCAGCACGTTTCCGGTTCAACACTTTCCGAGCTTCAGCCAACTTTTCTATGAGCGCCGGAACGTTCAACTGCCCCACGGGCTTGTTGTGAGCGCCCAACAGTCCCGATATGTTGGTCACGCCGAGCAGAGAGTTGTCGATTTTAGCGTTGAATGGTCGAGGTCCAGCACCTGAAATGAAGTCCTTTATCACGTTGAGGCGGACCAAATCCTCCCGCACACTAGCGTCGATGGCGTTTGATGCTTCAAGGCCGTGGCCATGATCCACTCGCCCCAGCACCTCCTCCGTTTCGTATTCATCGAACCGGAAGTCAGTACCGTGACGTAGGCCAGCACCGAGCATCAAGCGTACTAGCTCAATAAGCCCGTTAGCACTTCTTGCGCGCCGCGCGCCGTCGGATACCCTAACATTATTTCGAACGTTCGCTGAGTCACGTCGGTGTCCAATGTAAACCATCGGGGCTAGGAGGGCAACGGTTGGGTTGGTTGTGACAAGATCGTGGGCTGCTTGTGTGAGCATGTCGACTCGAACTTTGTACACGGTGACCCACAGCCATTCGGGCAGCCTGGCATTGGCGGGCTTTTTTAGGAGAAACTGAATTTTGGTGTCCGCGCCGGCGGCTAGCTCGTGAGACTCTCGTATTGCCCGGTTGGTTCTACGTGGCAGCGATCGTCGGCCAAGCGATAAATATTGATCGAAGCGTCGGTCCGCCATGCCGGGATCCTCTGCGCGGTTGGCGAATTTGGCCTCCCACACGGTTCGTAAGGCATCTTGGGTGTCGGCATCTCCTTGGTCGTACTCCTCTGCGAATACCCGTACTGGGTCCTCGGCGGCCTCGATCCGTCCACGGATCCGCGCCAAACGGATATTATTTTGCGTGGCCTGCATTTAGGTTTAATGTACATAAAATGTCATGCCGGCATGACAAAACTAGTAGTTACATAAACATTGTGAAATCTTGCTCCAAACGGTCACGCACCTTCACAGTGGTAGAAGCCACAGTAAACACATTAGAAGCGATCGTAACACGCAGTGTAACTTTGACGTTCAGTATCTCATCCAATGAGCCGGTAGACAAACCAAAGGCTGGAAACGATTCCTGTACCAATAGATCAGTGCCGGTCATGTCCCAACTTAGGCTTGTGGTGCTTCGACCCTTGAGAAATATAAAGCCCGTCGATTTTCGACATGAAAAGGTGAGCTTGACTTCCGTAATGAGGTCTGTATAATTCTGTAGAGATGCTGGAAAAATGAAATGCAAGGCCCTCGCCTGACCAACAGTCAACATTTTGGAATTATTGTCCTCGCTGTATATGACTCTGAACGGGATCTCCTCTTCTCTCATCTCGGCCGCTAGGATGCTGATTATATGCCCCATTTGTGTAGATAACGTGCTAATTTGGCTCAACAGGTCCTGCTTTTGTGCGTCCACGTACGATCTCGTGTCCGTTTCGGTGTCATCCACGTATTTTTTAGTGGCAGCATCGGTATCACTTGTCGGGGCGCCTACCCCTTGGATACGCGATCCACTGAAGTAAGCATAGCTATATACAGTCAGATATGAGGATAAAATGTGCCGCCATGGCGCGGACACACTTCCTATATCGAGTTGGGAGGCATTCGGAATGAGATTACTTCCTACGCTGACCGTAGTTGTGTCGCCACTGAATGTGTTCGTCCAGTCCGGTCTTCCTCTGATGTCGCTCCAATCCGACCACATCGCATTCGCTGCGACGTAATCGCGCATGAATTGTAACGGTACTGCCTCATCGTCGTCGTACGGTGTTTCAGAAACACGCACCCGCTGAAAATATCCGTAAACAAATCGCCGGTTCTCACGTCCAATGCTGTAAAGTCCGTCCGGAATGATCGAGTCGCTCACAACTATGTCATAATTTGAGGGGTTTTCCGGGTCCACACCATTTTCATATGATATCTTGTCGGTCCACGCCGGTTTATCGCTTATCCCGCTCCATGACGATGCACCCTGTGCGTTTTCACTTACGTAGGACCGAAGGAATTCATATGTGATAGCCTCGTCGTCATAGTATGGATCGTTTTCCCCCAGGCGCACGCGCTGGAAGTAGCCAAAAAGGTATCGCCTCAGGTTCTGCCCCAGATTGAACGTCGAGTCCGCCGACGGTGTCAAGGAGTCGTGTAATACGATATCATAGTTCGAGGACTGCACTGGCTCCATGAACTGCCCGATGTCATCGTACGAAATTTTCCCAATCCACGTTGGTATGGCTTCGTCAACGTACCCTTTCGTTGCAGCATCGTAGTAACCTACCGGGGCTGCGACGTTCGTGATGCGATTGTTGCCCGCGTCGATTCCCTTGTCAGCATATATTTCCTCCACGTAAAAGCGCCGCCACCGGGCGTAGGGGTCGCCAAGGTCATACACACCTTGACCGTTGGGGGCGAAGTCGCCGCTCTTGAAGTTGTTGGAGCCGATTGTCACGGTGTCCGTGGTGCCACCGAGCGAGAAGTAGTTTGTCCAATTCGGCCGGCCCTGAAGGTCCAGCCACGTCGCAGGCCCTGGCTTATCAGTGAGGTCGTTGTACGAGCCGCTGAAAAAAGTGGGCTTGCCCGTGATGGTATTCCATGCGTGCGTGTGACTTATCGGGGCGAACCCAGTGTGCGTATGCGTAGTCAGGGCGTACTCACTGTGCGAGTGGTTGGTCGGGGCGAACCCAGTGTGCGTGTGACTTATCGGGGCGTACTCACTGTGTGAGTGGTTGGTCGGGGCGAACCCAATGTGCGTATGCGTAGTCAAGGCGTACTCACTGTGCAAGTGGTTGGTCGGGGCGAACCCAATGTGCGTATGCGTAGTCAAGGCATAGTCATCGTGCGCGTGTTCAATAGGAGCGTAGGCGTCATCGTGCGTGTGCGTAGTCAAGGCGTAGTCGTCGTGCGTGTGGCTGGTCGGGGCGTACTCGTTGTGTGTGTGTGTGACAGTGGCGTACTCCGCGTGCGTGTGTCCAGTCGAGGCGTACTCGTTGTGTGTATGATTTTCAAGTGCATAATCACTTCCAGCGGCCAGTAGTTGTACCTCGACAATTTCCTCGATGTCTGGCCTGTCTGTCAAGTCGTTGTACGAGCCGCTGAAAAAAGTGGGCTTGCCCGTGATGGTATTCCATGCGTGCGTGTGTGCGATAGGAGCGTAGGCGTCGTCGTGCGTGTGTGCAATAGGAGCGTAGGCATCGTCGTGCGTGTGGTTGGTCGGGGCGTAGGCGTCGTCGTGCGTGTGTGCAATAGGAGCGTAGGCATCGTCGTGCGTGTGGTTGGTCGGGGCGAACCCAGTGTGCGTATGCGTAGTCAAGGCGTAGTCATCGTGCGTATGCGTAGTCAAGGCGTAGTCGTCGTGCGTGTGCCCGGTTGTGGCGTAGTCGTCGTGCGTGTGTGTAGTCAAGGCGTAGTCATCGTGCGTATGCGTAGTCAAGGCGTAGTCGTCGTGCGTGTGTGCAATAGGAGCGTAGGCGTCATCGTGCGTATGCGTAGTCAAGGCGTAGTCGTCGTGCGTATGCGTAGTCAAGGCGTAGTCGTCGTGCGTGTGTGCAATAGGAGCGTAGGCGTCATCGTGCGTATGCGTAGTCAAGGCGTAGTCGTCGTGCGTGTGTTCAGCCGGGGCGTAGGCATCGTGCGTGTGTGCAATAGGAGCGTAGGCGTCATCGTGCGTATGCGTAGTCAAGGCGTAGTCGTCGTGCGTGTGTGCAACAGCGGCGTAGTCATCGTGCGTATGCGTAGTCAAGGCGTAGTCGTCGTGCGTATGCGTAGTCAAGGCGTAATCTTCGTGCGTGTGTGCAACAGCGGCGTAGTCATCGTGCGTATGCGTAGTCAAGGCGTAGTCGTCGTGCGTGTGTGCAATAGGAGCGTAGGCGTCATCGTGCGTATGCGTAGTCAAGGCGTAGTCGTCGTGCGTGTGTTCAACCGGGGCGTAATCGTCGTCGTGCGAATGATTTTCCGTCGCGTAATCACCTCCTTCCAACAATGCCCTACGTGGTGTGCTGGAGGCGTCTAGCCCGTACAAGTCCTGAAAATAGGCTTTGCTAAATGGCCTCGTTGTTGAGCCGAAATCAACACTTGTATCAGCCTGCGGCAAGATGTTGTTGGACACGTTTTGGTCCCCGTCGAGCAGCGCCCGGCGAGAGAATCCTTCCGAGTTTTGGGCGAATAGGTTCTTAGCAAATACGTCGTGGAAGTGCCCGGTTTGCCACGGCTTCGTATACGTCCCTATTGTGTTCCCACCTGTTTCAATATTATTCGGCGTGAGATTGGCGTACACCGTGATGTCATTGGTATCAGAGCGGCTGGATTTGACCATGTTGATATTGATGCTGTCATTCACGGTGATGTCGGTGGTGTAGATTGTCCACCACGGGTAGTCCAGCGCCCCGAAGTCGCGTTTGTTGTGGTCGACACCGATCAGCCCGTCTCCCTCGATTTTCAGGTGCTGCACGAGATTCGATCCAGCGCCTATTTCCTCCTTCATTTCTCCCAAGGTGTTGCTTAGGCTCACCAAGGTGTTGCTCAAGCTCACTCCATCAAGCATAACCTCTTCGGCGAATACAGTCTTCCACTCGTGGGATTCGCTGCCGAGTGAGTGAATCGGACCAACCAACGCAGCCGTAGTCGGCAGAAGGGAGGCTCCCACGGAGATGTCTGTGTCAAACCCCGCGGCGGTGATATTGTCGGTGCGGATGTTTGCCGCGCTGAACTCGTTGGAAAACGCAGCTACCGTGTTAGTGAGCGCCGTCAGGTCTGTTGTGACTCCCTCAATGTCCGTGTCTTGCCGATCATTTTCCGTCTCCTCCAGCGTCACCCGGGCCGCTAGCTCGCGGTACAGGGATTCTATTTGGGATAGGTCCACCTCCACCGCCCGGCGGCCGTTCAGCTGCAGCGGCGCCGATACTTGCCGTGACTGGTTCATTGTTAATCTTAGCAAAAGCTATTTTTAGCGTGGCCGTGAAACGCCCGCCGTTGAGGTCCAAAGTTCGCCCGTCGTCGTCGCTTAGCCGGATGCTCACGTAGCTTAGGTACCGGTTGGCCACGTCCACGAACGCGTCGGAGCTGTAGTGGTCAATTTCATTGAACTGGGCAGAGCTGGGGATCTTCGCCAGGATATCGCCCACGCGCCTTGTCCGGGGGTCGCGGTTTTGAGTTAGGAGGTTGCTATGCACAAACACCGAGCTGGTGCGTGTTAAGTCCACGATACGATTAGCGGTGAGCAGCAACTCTCCGTCGACGATTTTGGCGGAGTCACCGACATTCAAGCCTAATAGACGCGTACAAGTTGATCCTTCCCCGATCACAACATGATGATCCGCGAATTCCGTTGCAAGTAGCGACAGCTTATTCGTGTTCTCATCGTAACTCGCCACGTACTCATCGAGTCTTCCATCATTTAGGAATGCGACGATATCGTCGATCGAGCGGTTGCCGTGGGGAAGCTTGATGGTGACTGGCTCTCCCGGAATCTCACCACCATCGTCGTATTTAAGAACCAGCGTGTCATTACCCTCGAAGATGCTGTAATAGGTATGCGGGAGCCACGCGTTCAACAGCCTAACCTGCATTGTGAAACCCTGGGGGACGGTCAGGGGATCGAGTAGGGAGAATACGTGGGTCCCGTCATCGAGCTTCGCGTCAGCGTACGCCGTGTCCAAGTACAGCTGCTGGAGCATCTTTTAAACAATATCGAAGAAAAACTGGGGCTGGGGCTGGATTGTTGGTTGCTTGGCCCTCGACCGGCGCTTTTCAGCCTTTGCCGTCCTGGCGCGCAAAAGAGCTGCCTTCATCTTCTCGCTTGCTACTCGTTTAGTTTTGGGCTTCGGGTCAAGGCTGGCTGGATCTGGTTGGCTGGTTGGTTCTTTTTCGCCGGCCGAAATCTCTCCACTAGCCACATCGCTCCCCCCAGTATCGCCAGGTATTTCAGGAATGGAGTGCTCTGAACCGTCTCCGTCACTGCCGTCGCTGCGCTCGAGATCATTTCCCCGTCCCATGTCATTTCTTTTCTTACTACAATAGAAAATAAATAGAACCAACTAGAACCATGGCCTCTACTTCCAGACCTGAACCATTCTCCCTTTTATCGACCATAAGTGATCAGGTAGTTCACGGTGAAGCGGTTTCGTCCATGTCTGCGAGTGCGTCCATGTCTGCGAGTGCGTCCGCCCCGATGGATCATAGTTTTAGCTCAAACTATGGGACGGCGGCATGGTGGAAGGAAAACTACGACGGGTTTGGGTTCACCGATGAGCAATACCAAGTTTTGGAGGCTGTTACATGGGGTGTGTCTCCAAAACTTATAAGGAAGTATTATAGAAAGAAGAACTTGAGACAATGCGGTTCAGCATCGAAAAAAGATCGGCATTCACAGTGAAACCCCCGGTATTTCTGTGTGACAAAAAGATACACGAACAAGTCGTCGATCCCCTTCCAAATCGCCCCTTTTTCATGGCGATTATCGGCTCCGCGGGCACGGGTAAAACGTCGATGCTCGTCAATCTCCTCTCGAGCAAGCAAGCCTACCGCAAGGCCTTTCACCACGTCCACGTTGTCATGCCGTCTCACTCCGTGGCGAGCCTAAAAAAGAACATCTTCAAGAACCACGATAGGATGTACGATGATTTGGATTGGGGTACGCTGGACGGTATCCGCGAGTCGGTGAAGGAATCTGCGGAGAAAGAGAAGAATAGCTTGTTAGTCCTCGACGACGTTACTGCGGCGCTCAAAGACAACGAAATCCAACGTGTGCTGCGTGACCTGATCTACAACCGGCGCCACTACCGGCTATCCATAATGATCTTGGTGCAGTCGTACAACGCTATGCCACTAGGTATCCGGAAGACCTTGTCACATTTTTTGATGTACAAACCCAGGAACAAAAAGGAAGCCACGGCGATATTCGAGGAGTTGATAGCTTTACCCCGGGAGGAGGCGGAGGATGTAATGCGTTTCGTATTTGACAGACCCTATGCCTTCATGTTTGCAGACACGGGAACGGGGGAGTTGTTTAAGAATTTCGACCGTATAGGTATACATGATAGAAATGCCGCGGCGAAAGACTAAGAATACTAAGCCCAAGAAATCGGCGGCCGCTAAAAAACCGAAACCCATAACCCGTGTTATGCGTAATCAAAATGTGCGGGTAAACGTGGTGCAAACAGTAACAACTGGTGAATCCACGCCGGGCAATCAACCAGAGCCCTTACCCTTTACGCGTGGTTGGACAATGGGGAAAGGAGGAAAAGGCGGCATATATTAAAAAACAGCTAGCCGTGAGGAAGGGCAAAGCACCTAAATAAAAGGTGATTTAGGATTTTTCGACTTAGGGTCAGAACATAAAATCTGGTCTTATAGCAAACACGCACAACCATGGGACTCGGGCGCTACATCGGTCAAAAGCTCCACAGTCTTAGAAACATCGGCCAGAAGGTCGCCCACGGGGTTCGGGTGGCTGGAAACAAGCTCGGCGGATGGATGCTCTCCGCAGCTGCGCCTGTTGCCGCCTTCAACCCCGTGCTCGGTGCTGGTATCGCGTCGGCTGGTGCGATTGCCCGCGGGATCGGCGGGATTGCGGGGGGCGTGGAGGGGGTTCTTGATGGAAAAGCGCCAGATCTAAATAGTATGAAGGGTCACGCTGCGGCTGTCAGATCCGCGTACGGCCAGATGAGAGGACCAGGATCAAAACTTGAAAGAGGCTAACGAAAATATTTTCTGTAACGATACTATAAAAGAAAACCATGGCCGAAGTGCGAAGCTCGCTCAGTGATTCGTTCGTGTACGGTAACAAGCCCGTGGCGGCGCCTGCCACGAAGTCTCGGGTCCATATATACCCAGAGAATGGCTCTTCAGGCTTCCTACCGGGAAACACTATCAGATTTGTGCTTCCCACGGGGAATCGCGGGGAGTACTTGAATTCGCGACAGAGCTACCTGAAATTTAAGCTTCAAAACTTGGATGCAGCAAGCGAAATGGCATCATTCAAGTTCGATTACTCCGCGCACGCAATCATCAGGTCCTTGAAGGTGTCCGCTTCTGGGGGTGCCGGCGGCGGTGTGCTAGAGAATATTGAAGAGTACAACGCCCTTGTCCACGCCTTATTCGACGTCACCGGGGACAAAATCCAGATGGAGACTACCGGAACGATCTCGGAGGGTTTTAGTAGGGAAGTAGATGCTACAGATAGCAGGATCTTCTGTATTCCCCTGATGAGTGCTATCATAGGTACGAACCAGCAGAAATATCTTCCGGTCGGCGCAATGGCCCGCACACATCTGACCCTCGAGCTCACCTTGGGGGATTTGGATAAGGTGCAGGAGGGGAATAGGCCATGGATGCTCAAAGACGTGGAGTATGTCGCCGAGATGATCCACCTGGATCCCACCGTCGATCGTGCCTTGGTTGAGGCCAATAGCGGTGGGATCGTCATTCCGTATTCAACTTTCTCTCAGCACCGGTGGATCGCCCCAAATGGAAGCAGCTCGATGTCGATGGCATTTTCTTCACCGTATAAGTCGTTGAAAACGCTGATAGCACTGTTCCGGAAGGACGCAACCGACTATAGCAGCATCAAATATGTCTCTGAGCGCAAGAATGTTGTTGGAAACACGGGCCGTTATCAGTACACCATCAACGGCGTATTAACCCCATCAAAGCCCGTCGATTCTGACGCTGAGGCTTGGGCTGAAACACAGAAGGCGTTCCACGCATACGGGTCCCTCGAGCATATGGGCATTGTGACGGATGGAACCTGGGGCCTCGACGAGGGGAAATATCTTATCGCCACCGACCTTGAGTCCCAGAGCCACAAGTCCATGTTCTCGCAGAATGGTATTGATGTTTCAACGTCGGTGTCGCATCTCACAGTGAACTTCGATTCCGCACTTGACGCAAGCGTAACGGTCGACGTGTTTTCCCACTACGATGGCTTTATCGTGGTCGGAGCGGATGGGCTTGTAAATGTTTTCTACTGATTACAACAAATGGTCGCGCGCAGGATCGTAGTTAGCACCCAAGAGCGCGTGAGCGGCGAGAAACACGCATTCTGCGTTCGCACGCCAGCCTTTCAGAACGGTAGCAAGTTCCAAGGTAAACCCCATGTTCGTTTCGCGCTCGAGTGGTGCACACCAATTACAGGATTCACTGGTGTACAGCCCGACCCCCTTTCGATCATGCTGTGCTCACCGTCGATCCGACAATCAAATTCCTACAAGAGCTGGGATCCCGCAAACAACGACTCAATCCTAGCTCTTTTCCAGTCTTGGCGCGGTGGCAACGTATTTGGCGAGATGGCGGATTCGTCGTACGTGCAGAGCAACACGTGCGCTGGGATATGCGACGGCTCGCGGCTAGTACGCGGTGACATGTCTTTCTACCTCCTTCAGGGCCCGACGAAGCTTAGAACCAGTGTGCTCCCGTGGACTCCTACTTTCGTAAACGACTACACCTTCAGCCTCGTCTTCTGGGTGGAAGAGCCCGAGCGTAGCCTTTATCCACCCTTCTTTCACGTGTGGATGAATGTCCGCGGACCAAACGAAAGGGTTCCCGTCGACTTCCGCTCTTTCCGTATGGACCGAAACGACGGCACAAGGTGGCAGGTCGCGGTCTCGCATTGCTCGTTGATCCATCTCTACGGCGCGCAGGCGTACGGGCTCGCAATCACTAGCAGGACCTTCGTCGACGACCCGTACCAAGGCCTAAGCGTCCTTGGATTTCTGCCGGGATCACGCGCGCAAGACGCGTTGAGCTACGTGGGGCAGAAGCTCAGCCTTAAAGGTGTGAACGAGGACACTGTGGGGATTCCGATCCGGCGGCCGCTAGATAACGTGGGTGAGATCGACCTTCAACTGCGGACTGCGACGCAATTTACTGAGCTTGGCAGTGGCGAGTCCACGGCGTACGTAATTTGTCTTACCTTCTACCAAATACCAGACGAAGAAGAATGACCTTCCGCCATACGCTCGGAACGGCGAAGTTCCCTGGGAGTGTTTTGCCCCCGGGGCTGCACGAGGGCTTTGTGGAAATCTTCGAACCGCAATCAGACACCAGCGGCATCTTCGATGTTGATGAGGACGATTCAGCCCCGGAAATGGTGGAGAGCTCTATAGAGGTCACCCCCGCCGACGCCTTCAGTGTCACCATCACGCTTTCTTTCTTCGACACGTAGTAACACACCATGTCACTTGTCCAAACAAACCTGCGGCTGTCGGACACCAATAGGCCCGATGTAACCACCTACAAAACAAAATGAGTGAAAGCGAGGCCGCCGTTCAGATCGAAAATCCCTTGCTTGAGAAGTGGCGCGCACACGCGAAAAAACTCAGGCGATTGCATGGGGATTCCTATTCTTTCTTCAAGGGACGTGCGGACATGGCCTTGTTCACCACCGTCGCACTGAGTCTCGGCGTGGGTTGTCTTAATCTCACGTACGGGATCGGGCAGCCTTCGGCTACCACCGGGGTTCCCGCTATCGTGAGCGGATGTCTTTCACTTCTCAGCGGGTCCGTGGCGGCGGTGAATCGTGGGCTCGAATGGCCGAACAAGGCTGAGCGCCACAACGACTATTCGTCACGGTTCGGCGAGGTCGTTCGTGATATCAACACGGAATGTACTCTCCGCCTCCTCAATAACGCCGAATACATGTCTGAGGGGGATTTCATCCGTCACACGAGTAATGTGATGAGCCGGCTAGAGGAGAACGCTCCGAATATCCCGGGGTGCATCGAAAAATCTTACTCTACCTCAAAATGAGTGGTGTCACCGAGGTCCGTCTGTACCGGAACACCGTCGACGAAGTTCCGGCGGAGTACACCAACGTCACCGCGGCGGTGCTCAACTCGTCGACGAAAAATCACGCTACCGGCGTCAAACGGTACTTGGATGGCGTTACCACGGTGAGCGGGCTGGACCCCGGGACCAACTACTTTTGGGTGGAGCTCATTGATGCCCGCGGCAACACAGCGGGGCCGCAGCCGGTCGGGAGTCACACGTTGACGGTGTGGGAGTTCTACGTTGCAATTCCATCTACAACTGATACTATGGTCATTTACCCGCCGGTAACAAGCTCATTCGGAGTGACACCCACAAACATCTATTTACCAAACACTTGGTACCCATTTAGTGATGATAGAATTCAGAGTAATGCAAGAGGCGTTGGTAGCCTGATGTGGACCATCGCGGATCACACCAATAGCATCGCGCCAGTGTTCAGTGTCGATTGGCACCGAAGTTGGCATAGAGCGGGAGTCGAGATAAGAAGAAACGGGGTAACGGTATACAAAGAAACTGAGGTACCAACCCCAGGAAGTAGATATCCGTTAAGATTTACTGTCGAGTACGCGATTCCCGAACCTGAGTAAGGTTGCGGTCGGCCCTACCCATATCGAGCAAAAAATGTGACCATAACGGCCGGCCCTACCCATATCGAGCAAAAATGTGACCATAACGGCTGGCCCTACCCATGTTGAGCAAAAATGTGACCATAACGGCTGGCCCTACCCATATCGAGCAAAATTGAGAGCGGGCGAGGTTGGGCCAAAATTGTGACCATAACGGCCGGCCCTACCCATGTCGAGCAAAAATGTGACCATAACGGCTGGCCCTACCCATATCGAGCAAAATTGAGAGCTCGACACCAGCCGGGTGTCCGACGGCTGCGCCGTCGAACTGCTCCTCGTCGCGAGTCTTCGACTCTCGACTTCGTCGCGCGGCTTCGCCGCCCCGGAAGAGTCTATCC
>JAPMLY010001701.1:30000-37500 GCA_026401115.1 Tetraselmis chui
GGGGCGAGGTAACTGAAATTGAATGACAACATGCCGCATGCACTATACGATTGTTGGCTTCGGGCACTCCCACTCAACGGCGCAGGGTATCGGGGTTAGTAGAGGATTAAGCCAGTCTCCCTATGGGTGGGGGGCATCCCTTGTGCAAGTGGCAATGGGAAACGCAGGGGATGGGCGGGTGATGGGAAGGGTGTGTGAGTCGGAGTGGGGATTTGGAGTGTGGGGTGAGTGAGTGCGTGTGTGATTGACTGTGCCATAGAAAACGGAAACCTGGAGCGGAGTCGGATTCCGAGAAGGAAGACGATCTGATGATGGAGGCTGCCACTCAGGGGTCGCAGGCACGCGCCGTCTCCTCTCCCCCGTTCCACTACACCCCACACCCACCTGAATATATGTCTTCACAGTCTCATGCCTCGTCCCTGTCTCCCCATTCACTCCCCTGCCTCAGTCTCCACCTTACCCCTCTTTCTCCCCATAGTCAAGCTCCCAAAGTCCTCTTTCCCCTTTGACCCCCTCCCTTGCTCGTGTTTCATATACTTACCATCTCGGGCTGTTAAGGTTGGGGGAGGGTCAGGTATCCTCTTTCTCTCTCACACAGAAATATACATATACTCTCTATCACACATTGAGGCAATGTATTCAGACACAGGGTCAGCTCCCTCCCTCTCACCCCCTCCCCACATTTATTCCCTTCTTCTGTTCCATCTCCTTCCATGCTTTTTTCTACCCACCCACTTCCCATTCTCCTTCCACATGTTCCCTACTTTGCTTCCGTTGTCTCGTACACGTCGCTCCACGTCCAACCCCCACCCTTCATCCTTCGCCACAGTCCTGCCACTGTCCACGCCCATCTCACAATTCGTGCCTAATCTCCCCCAATTTCACCTCATAGCTCATCTCCCCATGCTCCCCCCCCCCCCCCCCCCAGCCTACCCCGGCACGCACCCTTTACCCATCCTCCACTTTTACCTGCCTCCCCTTCACTTACACCCCGCTTATACTGCCCCAGCACACACACGCTTGGAACATTAAGGTTTTGCAATGCTGTGCTGCGCCCCGACTGTCCGCAGCCTCTTTCCGTGGATAGGCCTCAGCGCCGAGCGGCCGCCAAGAAGATAAAGTACGACGACGACCTGGACTCGGACGATCCCATCACAGACGACGATGAGGATAGTAGCGAGGAGTGAGGGGCAGCACACACGGACGGGGGTGTAGCTAACTGGATGTTTGTGGGGAAGGGGAGGGTAAGGGTAGTGACAAAAAATGGTTTGCACCTTCTCTCATTGAAATATCAAGGATTACTCGTCATCTCATTTGAATATGCCAGCAGGAGGCACCTCACCCCACCCACTCAACAAACTCAGCAGCCCTCCCACTCGCGTACTTTGTCGTCGACACAGTGCAAGGTTGGCTACTTTGCTCCCGGTCGACCGCCAAAGCGACGCTGACGCTGGGCAAAGCTATGACACGCCGCGCGCAAGTCCGCCTGGCAAAAGTCGGGCCAAAGAGTGTCTGTGAAATGAAGCTCCGAGTACGCGGCGTCCCACAGCATGAAGTTGCTCAGTCGCTGCTCGCCGCTGGTGCGGATGAGGAGGTCAGGCTCGCGGGGGACGGTGGGCGGCAAGGAACGTAACGCCGCCAGCGAGTCGTTCACTGTCGACTCGTCAACGTCCGCTGGATCCAGCTCACCCGCGGCCACACGCGCCGCGATTCCCTGCATGGCTCGAACCAAGTCGTTTCGTCCGCTGTAGTTTATGGCCACCGATAGATGGAGGCCGGCGCAATTCGCGGTTGCCGCCTCCGACCTGTACACGCGACAGCACAACGACGTCTATCGTTACTTAGCAGCGCCGCTGTGAGGAAACGCCGGGGGGTGAGTCGATAAGGCAACTAAACTTGGTGCGAGTTGCACTACCTGCTAATTTCGCGCTGCATATCGGGTGACAGCCCGCGGATGTCTCCAATGAAGTGAAGCCGGACGCCCTGAGAAGCCAACTCGGCCGTATTATCGCGCAAAACGCGCGCGACGAGGCCCATCAGGAACGTAACCTCGTCTGCACGACGGCCCCAATTCTCCATAGAAAAGGCGTACACCTGACCATGCGCACAGTAGCTCTCAGTCGCGTGCGTCTAGTTAAATAATAGAGGCGATGTTTACACGGGTTGTGATGCGTATTTTGTCGGTGTGAGCGTTCTTATTTCGGGGATGACGATTACCGTGAGTGCGGGTATGCCCCAAGCCCGGCAGCACTTGACGCACTCGCGTAGCGCCCCCACTCCCTGCTCATGCCCAAACTGCACGCTACGCCCCTGTCGCAGCGCCCACCGTCCGTTACCGTCCATTATGATCTGTTGGGGTTCCGTCGGTGCTGTGTCAGTCAACCACTCAATAAAGTGCGACACCCTCCGCCGGTCGACTCTCAACGGCGGTGCGAGAGAGCGAGCGCGAGTCGGCAGCACGGCGGCAGAGGGAGGCTGTGGGAGCTCACTGCGACGTGCTGAGGTATCAAGTGCGGCGGTGTATCGAGAGGCGCGATGACTTCGGGGGCAGTTTTTCCGTTTCGAGACGTAGCTGCGCCCGAAATCGCCCCGGCATTACCACGTGCGATGGACAGCGAGCCTGCGCGGCGGTTTCCGGGACCGCCGCTGTATAAACGCCCGTTGCGCTCCAGTAACACTGGCAGTCTCCACCATCGTTGAGAGAGGACGTTTCCCCCAGCTGCTGCGCCCCTACCTCCTTGTCGTCCTGAGCTAGCGGTGCAGCTCCCCCCACTGGCCCAAGGGCTGCTACCAGGGCGGCACCGCGCCGAGGTGGAACAGTCGCCCAAGTTCAACGCAGTACCCGCCGCACCCCTCATCGCGAATAAGCCACCGCCTCCGAGGGCGCTGACGACCGGCCGAGAGCGAACGACCCGTGCACCTGCTATGGACACGTAGCACGTAAGCTGACAAGCCGTCAAGTCGTGGAAGGGACAGCTACGTGCATTATCCGCTGCAGCAGAACCAGATATAGGGCGTTCCCGTATCAGCGGCGCTCTGCTCGTGTACGAGTTCAAATATAACTGCGAGACCTGAATAGCAGTGGTCCAGATGATAGGTTGGGATTATTCGGTCGTCATCATTTTCTTATTGTTTTCGTCGGCGACAAATGAGCGTCCCTGCTCTGCGACCGCCTTTCGGCGGCGGCGCGCACCGCCGTGGAAGCGTCAGCGGTTCCCATCAGAATATAATAACTTAATTACATAAAATGCCATGTCGTTCTGCGCTTGTTAGTACACTCCTCCATAATCTTCTAGACACTATATTTAGTACCTACTTAGGATGCGATAACAGGATGAATATCGTGCATCGATTTTAGTGACAGGTCTTCTGAACTCCTAGGCAATGTTTTGGCGCCCTAGATGGATTGCGAATATAGGGCGGGGGGGGGAGTTGAATTCGAGCCCTATCGGATTGTAAGTCCGCGACCGCCTCGACAAGTTGTTCGACCGACTCGGACTGCTAAGAAAACTACCAAGGGCTTTCTAGAGCCCAAGCACGAAGTACAAATATTGCAAGGGCACCAACATCGACTCAACAACGTGTTAGATCTTCTCCCCCGCGGAAAAGGTGTAAAAGATCAACAAGCAAGTCATAATACACCTTATAGGGAGCGCTCCAAGAAACTCACGTCGGATTCATGTACGAGGCCTTTAGTCGCTAGCGGCCACGCTCAATACTTTTTCCTCGCCGGCTCGCATCCTTGCGGAGTTGTACCAAAATCCTGACTTGCATCCTATTATCCCGCCGGTTGAGATGAAATTTGAAATTAAACACTCCAATACCAGTGAAAACCGGCTGGAATCTCTGGCCCCCCCCTTTTGCTACGCTTAACGGGACTTAGAAGCATGAGGTAGACCGTGAACCACTAATCCCAACCTCTCCAATGGCAGTGACGATACCGTCTAAAACATACCCGTATCAAGGTATTTATTGTTTTGTGATCTACACGTATTTTTTTTTGGATACCGGATGAAATAAAAAATGTCGCTAGTCTCCACGATACGCGGCCTGCTCCAGCCGCTGCGGGGTCGCTGATCAGCAAGGTTGTTCAGCTTGACCTGGTCGAGGCGAACCTGCCTGACCTCGGCTCCTGTGCGACTCCGGTCGTGCCGAAGCTTGGGGGGAAAGGCAGGTGAAAAAACCCCCTCGCATAGGTCGTCGTCGGTCCCGCCTCGATCCGTGCTCAACCCCGCCCGAGGTATTAGCCGCTCCATCCGACGCAGCTCGCCACCTAGCCGAGTCTTCTCTCCTCCTTCGGGGGCTGAGAAGAGAAAATAACTAGGCTGCAGACGGTGTCCGACTGGCTCTCTTGCCCCCGAGCCAGATTTTCTCCTGTCCCCTGTCCTTTTCCCGTTTGTTTCCAACACCTATCTGAGCGCATTGTGGCCGTCCGTACCCTCCCCCGGTGGTTTACGTTGTTAGGGGGCCTCCTTTACGAGTAGTGTGCCGTTACGATAACCCTAGGCATACTGCCTAAGGCATCCTATCGATAACCGGGTACCGACTAGGGAAGGGGTTGGAAGAAAACATGGATCGAGTCGCCGGTCCTCAAAAGATGGTGGGTATGGGAATTTTTCCAAAAACCCCCCGTACCGGGCTTTTCCGGCGGCGGGCGATCCTAATGACCGCCGCCGCCAGACCGTGCCGCTCCTCCGGCAGCGACCCACCTCCATCCTGCGTAGCATCAGGCCTCGCCCCCAATGGAGACCTAAGGCTCTCGAAGGGCCGGCGACTGCTAGCGAGCGCCGTGCCCTAGCGTTGCTTCCCAGATGTCCGCCGCCAGCTCCAACACCCTCGTCCCTCCGCTGATCAGTCCGTACCCTTCTTCGCCAAAAAATATTTCGCAGACGCCGCCCCCGCCCCATCGTCGGGAGAGTATCTACGAGTATTTAGTCGCGGAAAAGACATATCGGACTGGCCGAGCGGGAGATCCCTATGCCGGTGTACGGATATTATGTTTTTCTAAAACCCTCCGTACATGGCTTCCCGACACCTGCTGATCCTGCGGATCGCAGCTGTCGGTACCTCGTTCAGCCCCCTACCGTGCCAGGCCTAGCACGGCTATGGGGTTACCAGCGCCCACCGCGTGGAGGTACACGTAGGTGCCGACGGGCCTGCGAGCGCACCCCTCTCCGGGACCGCCGCCGCTGCGCCGCCGGCGGGCGCCGTTGAGATGATTTATTCACGGGACTCCACTGTGTATCATTTCAACCTCAACGATGCCTCGCTCTTGTGCGGCAAGCACGGTTCAGTCTCGTACGGGTGTCCGACAAGGACATCTTCCTCTTCCGCTTTTGTTCAACTTTGCGATCATACCCCTCCGGAATATTGGGGAACGGTGCAAGGATTCATCGGCGACCCAAGTCTTCTCCGACGATGGCCAATATTTTGATCAAAACGCCTTTTGTCCAGACCATGATTGCGGCGGCTACGGGGGAATTGGGGAAAGTATGCTCAAGGGTTCAACCAATCAAGTCTTCGTGCATGGTACTCCCGGATACGGCCCTTGAACTTGCTGAGGTGATACGGGCGAAGGTCCCCGTTGTTTCGGGTACTAGTAACAGAGGAGCCCCTTTGGCGATGGACATCTCGATGGCATATGGCGGTATGGCCATCCGGCATCTCACAATGAAAACCATGTTCATTCTTTGTTGCAAGACACCGTGTAGGCCCATGAGCTCCTCTTGGACAAGATCGCTTGCTTTGCTATGTCGGACTTCGGAGGGGCACATGCAGCTTTTCGCTCGATGATCACGTGTGTGGTACGCCGCTATGGGTTCTGGCTCCGCACCTTCCCCCTGATATCTGCCGACCGTACCTTGTTGTTGTAGATAGGGTCGTTCGTATTGCATTATTCCGAATCTTTGGCGTTTATGAGGACGCACACACGCTCGATCAACTAAATTGTGATAAGCACCGGCTTTTTCTCCCTGCGGAGTTTATGGGGCTTCAAGTACCGTCCCTCGAGCTCGACGCCAAACCTGCTCACTATGCTTCATTCACTGCGACCCTCGCCGACCTGATTATTGGTTACGAGTCCGAGTCGCTGGGTCCTATGTACGGTCTTATCCAACAGGAAGTACCGAATGTTGCTACTTCTACTTTACCGTGGGCGGCCAAATTACGCAGCTCATGCGATACGATCTCCACTATGGACGGGTTTTCGGAATCGGGTCTCGTGGTGTTTACTAACACCCCAAATCAACACATTTCCGATTATGTTGGGCCCGATGTCGAGTTAGTGGTATCTCCGGTTAACAATGCGGTGGCGTGAGCTACGCAATTGACTTGCATACAACGTCCGACTCCCGATGCTCTCACTCGCTCGGGAGATTATGGGGGCCATATTCAACGGGGCATTTCGCGCATTCTTCGTGCCCGAGCCTACCTTGACCTCTTGGCGTTTTGCAAACCTTTCCCGCCGGACTATATGAGGGTGATTTCGTGTACGGGTCGCGGGGCTTTGACTCTCTTCTTCGCTTCACATGAGTCGAGTTACAAGGTGCCAGCCGATTTTTATACGATGGCAACGCACCGGGTGCTTGGCCTCACTACGGAGCGCGCCTCCCATGTTCGGATGTGCCATGGGTGCAATGAGGCTCCCGAGTATCATGGGTCTGGATCTTCGTCGACGGCATCGGGCACTTCTATGTCGGGTGAGGGCTTCACAGCTGTTGTGCTTATGGGCCACATCCTCTGGTACCCGCGTGCTCTTGGTACGTCATCTAGCTCCACGATCGGATTATCCACGTGCTTTAAGAGTTCATGCTTGAAGCAAGGGCTACTATAGGGCGGGACTTGCGGTTGGAGGTCCGCCGTATTCGGTCGGGAGGTTCTCGAGATCGTCATGGATGAGATGTGGTTTGGTTAGACTTCATGGCTCCACACCGTCATCTTGTTGTTGATGTGACGGTTACAAGTGCTCGCACAAACACCAATGTTCTTCGTATAGGTGCTCGTCTCCCACTCCCGGGTAGTCTTGCATTGGGAGCTCAGCATGGCAAACTCAATACGGACCTCCGCACTTCCGCTTTGCTTGGCACGCCTTCGGTTCAGTCGGTCCATGACTGCTATCCCTTTGCTCTTGAAGATTGGGGGCGGTTGGCGACTATGGCGATTGAACTGGTTGATCGCTTGGCTATTTTGGTGGTTGTTCGTCGCTTCCTTGGCATGGGTGAAGATGACTCTCGTTCTTAGCGTTATGACAGTTACGTCATTATGCAACATTTCGTTCGTAGAACTACTTATGTTCCTTTTCGGCGTTTTTTGGTAGATGTGCGGCGAAAATTCATGCAACGTCTATCTACTACTCTTCATGGTACTTTGGGTTCTTGTTGATATCCCTTAGTGGGTCTGATAATGGACACATATGTACGCTGGACTCCGGGGGAGTCTTGGCCCTCCACACATAGGTGGTCGCAGTGTATGCACGATGCGCGGAATTCACATGCACAATAT
>JAPMLY010001701.1:42500-88500 GCA_026401115.1 Tetraselmis chui
GGTGGGAGCGGGCCGTGCATCGTGAAGGTCGAGCAGCAGTTTCATTGTGCATTTCTTGACAAGTGGCTCCAATTCTTTGTAGTTCTGCTTTTCTTGATTGCAAAACAAGTTTTGTTGTTGCTGGTTAGGCGGGGGGACTGTGGCAATTACTGCGTTTGCTTACAGTTTTTAACCTCCGAGCATCGTCTGCACACATGGCAGATAGGTGTGTCTATAGGTGTACCTTGTCGAAGAGTACACTGCCCAATCTTTGCTCCTTAGTAGTGTCTTAAATGGCTGAGCAATTGATAGCCGTTAGAGAGCAACCGGTCCAGTTTGTTGGTAGTGTTGCGAATAATTTTCATTTTAAACTATATCGACTACGTGTTACCCGAGTCGGCACCTCTTCAGAAATTGACACGCCCTTCCCTACTCATACGCTTTGAGGAGACTCGGAACTAAACTCAACATGTCCTCATCTCGCTGTCTTGAGGCAGGCGGGTTAGCAAAAATAGGCAATTCTATATTACAACAATTGCTCCGAGTGTTCTCTTGTTTTGATGGCAGCGAATGAACTACGTGGCTACCACAAGTGGAATTCGTGTACAATACAAACCGTGATTATTTAGCATCCCCCGTTTGAAGCGAATTTTGGCATCACCCTTGAGGAGCCTCTTGACTTGTTGTTCTCCACGAGGCCGTCAATTCCATTTCAATGGTTGGTTAATAGCGCTCACACTTATTACGTGAAGTACATGAATTTGTTACATTTATTCTACGTTTGCGTAAAAATCATATGCAAGCTCATATCAACAGCCGTTGACAACACCTTAGTTTATTCGACAAGGGGACAATGTGTCGGTGGTTACAAATTGGTTGTTTTTACATGGTCAGAAAAACCGTAAGATCAAAGACCGACGACAGTTGGAGCCGTTTGCAATCATGCAGAGGATTGGAGTAAACACTTACCGATTGGAGTTACCACCTAATGTGCGTATGCATCTTGCGTTTCACGTGAGCAGTTTTCGTCCATGTCCCACAACGACGCCCATCAGTTCCTCAAGACCATACATAGAATGACATTGCCAACATCTAGGCTCTCAAGGTTGACTTTGTTCTTGGACGATGTGTCCAATATTTAGTTTTCTATACTCACGTTCGTGATGAGGCATTGCTTTCAAAAATACCGAGTTGGTGAACTGCCTATGCGAACGATTCAGGAAATGGCGCAGATGGCGCACGTAGTCTTGGACTATGCGTGACTTTTGAAGTTGAAGTTGAAATTGACAGTGTTTACAACAACATCGACTTAACAATTGCTGCCTCTGAGCGTTCCCTTAGCCAGCCTCGAAAGGACATGCCGTCGGATAAGGGCGTGCGCCGTTTACCACTAGTTCCAACCTCTCTAATGGCAGTACAACACCGTCAAGCTCATACAATATACAGTTTTGTTTTTGTTTTTGTTTTTTCTGCAAACGAGTATGAAAAATAAAATGTCGTTATTCTCCACAATGCGCGGCAAGCTCCAAGCGTTGCGAGGGCGTTGATTAGCCTAGCTGGTCAGCTTGCGCTCATCGAGTCGGGCCTACCGGACCTCTACTCGTGTGCGACTCCAATTGTGCCGGACTTGGGTGGAAAAACATGCGAAAAAAACCTCGCACATGTCGTCGATGGTCCCGACTCGATCTGCGCAGACCCTCGTCCTATATAGACACTGCTCCCCCCGTCGCACCTCGCCTCCTAGCATACTCTTCCCTTACCCTTCGGGGGCTGGAAAGAAAAGGAATTCCATAGCTTCAGACGGTAAGTTATTGGCGCTCGTGCCCCACGCCATATTGTCTCTTGTCCCAGGTCCGTCTTCGTATGTTTTCTAATAGATGTCCGATCGCGATGAGTCCGCCCGTACCCCGGTGATTTGCGATGTTAGGGGACCGCCTTTATGAGTAGTGTGCCGTCGTGATAACCCTGAGCACATTCGCACTTTCTGAAGATGCATGTCGATAGTTGGATACCACTTAGGGGGGGGTTATTCGGACACACGGATCGAGTCGCCGTTCCTCAATAGACGTCGGGTACGGAAGTATTTCAACCGAAAAACCTCCGTACTGGGTTTTTTCCGGCGGCGGTCGATCATGAGGACCTCCGCCGCCATACCGTGTCGCTGCTCCGTATGCGACCTTCCTCCGGTATGCGCAACATATTACCTCGCCCCCGGGGGAGGATCGAATCCCGCAGGGCTGATCGACAGCTAGCGAGCGTCATGCCTTGACGTTGTTTCCCGGTTGTCCGCCGCCAATTCCTACGCCCTCCGCCAGCTCAGATCCGCCCGTACTCTCCTCGCCTCCAATAAAGCTCATGAGATACATGTCCCGTCCGTGAACAAGAGAGAATTTCAAGAGTCCTTCGACACCCGCTACTATCGCTCAACATACCTAATACTAGAGAGTGTGGGCGTGGGTTAGAGTGGAGGTCCACAATCGAAACAAGGATGCCCGGTGGACGCGCGATCGGGGGAGGGGGGGTGTGGACGATGGACGGGCTGTTAGTCAAATACCCGGGTACCACTGTGAAAAAGCCGGCAAAATGAGGGAGAGGACACAACGTCGCGCCGGGAGGGGCGGGGCTTGCGAGATACGGCGGCGGGATCGACAAGCCACTAGTTGAGGAGGTTTTTTGTCATCCTTTCCTATCCTATCTTCGGCAAGACCCTTTTCACGCGGGAGCTGTATTAGATTGGCCCGTCGTCCCTCTCGAACGCCGATCGGCATAGGCATGTCGGCACCCCGGTTCGGTGGGAGCGGACCGTGCATCATGAAGTTCGAGAAGCAGTTTTCACTTTGCATTTCGTGGCAATTGGACTTATTTCTAGGTCCGAATTCTTTATTACAAAATTACCGTTGACGTTACTGCTTAGGGAGGGGGGTCTATGGTAATTACTGCGGTTGCTTACAATTTTAGTCTCCGAGTGACGGCACACACACATGGGAGAGAGGTGTGTCGATAGGTGTACGCGGTCGAAGATTACCCGGCCCAATACTTGCTCTTAATTGTCCTAATTGGCTGAGCAATTGACGACCGTTAGATAGCAACCGGTCGAGTTTGATGGCATTGTTCCATATCACTTCCACTTTCACTATTTCGGGAATATTTGACCTTGAAAAGTAGTACCGGACTAGCCGCGCGGGAGATTTTTGTGTTGGTGTACATATGTTATTTCTAAAAGCCCTCAACACAAGGCTTTCCCGATAGGTGCGTATCCCGCGGATCGTAGCTGATGGCTCACCCCGCCATCCCCCCAACCGTGCGTCCGTGCCATGCCAGACATTGCTACGGGATTACCATCGTCCACTACGAGGATGTGGGGGTGAGTCTCGACGGGCCAGCGAGCGCACCCCCCTCCGGGACCGCCGCCGCCGCTGCGCCGCCGGCGGGCGCCGAGGAAATTTCACATGTTTTGTATCGCTTAAGTACATCGTACTAGTGAGCTACACGAATTTCTAGACTCGCCTTAATTAAGATTGAAATTGTTTACAACATGGAACGGAATCCAAACAAGTGATGTCTCTGGGCCCTCCCAACGTTGCCATCTAGGAAACTTACAAGTTGGGGCTAGACCGTGAGCCGGCAATTTCCAGCATCGCCAAAGTGTGTTGGGGGTTATATTTTCTCCCCATGGAGTTTGTCGTGTGGTGTTTTGGCGGCATCCTAGTGCGTTGTAGGGGATAGTGTCCGTTCGTGAGGTGTAGTGAGTTGTTCTGCGTGTCTTGATGTTGTAAATGAGAAGCAAGTGGTGTAGCCGTTGGACCATGTGGAGGTGGAGTTGGGAAAGGATACGCGTGGTTCGGAGCGTGCTTTCGAGATGATTTTATCAAGGGGTTATTGCGGAGGGGAAGGAGCGAAGTGATGCTAGCAATCGTGGATGCGTCAGGGGTGCCGGTGTGACTCATGACGATGGGAAAATTTCTATCTCAGTACCGGGCTAGTGTTGGCGGAGGGCGTTAACAAGGAGGTGTTTTTGTTGCGGATGAGTTTTGCGGTGGGTGAGAGGTGGTGGTAAGTACAATACTTAATTCCCCGATTTGGATCTCTTTAATCGAGGATTAGCGGCGTTGAGCGTCCGAGTGTTCAACAAACATGGGGTCTAGTAGGCTGATAAGCTCGAGTTTGTGAGAGGGCGGCGGAGCGAGGAGGGGAGGAATTTCCTCTAGGACAACGGGACATGATGTGAGGGAATCGATGGCGGAATCGTTGCGGAGTTGCCTTCGCAAGCGTCGACCATACGGGTGGGCATATCGGCAGAGGGGAGGGTGACAATCGAGGGGGGTCGCGGTGAGAAGAGGGAGGGAGTCGATTGTTTTATTCGGTTTGTTACCACAGTCGGCGGCGATGTTTTCCCACCGGCCGCCGTTATTGCGTTCAAGTCGGGAGAGGAGGGGTTGGATTGCAATATTGTAACGGTATGATGGTCGAAGGCCAGACATCGAGGGATAGTTACATGGCATATGACCGTTGCTGGTGAATTCACCACACATGGCGCATCGCAAGAAAGGGTTACATGTGAGGAGGCGGGCGTTGTGTACTCCCCACATGAACTCTTGTTTCTGTGTGAATCGGAGGGTGGCGAGTGAGGTGTTTTTTGTGTAATGAGAAGTCCGCCCCGTCGAGGGCACCGTGTTTTGTGGTGTGGGCGAATGGGGTAGGGGTGTGTTCGATGTTGTGTTTATGGGTGTCGGATTTAAGGTTGGTGTAGCGGAAGGGTGTGGGGTCGCCTTTCGGCGTAGTTATGAGTTTGTATGGCCAGGTCCAAGCACCGATAGACACCTCCGAACGTGTCGTGTAAATGGTGTCGGGTAGATGGCCGTCTGCGATTTGGTTGGCGAGCGCGTCTGCGAAGTCGTAACTTAGGGAACGGTTACTATCTATAATATTGCCGAGGTGAGTACGAATACCGGAAGCGCAACGAGTTTTGAGAGTGTTTGTTAATGATTCGAGCGTATCGCGGTGGATATGACGGCGGTAGGCGGTGGGGCATTGCATGTAGATGTGAATGAGACAGAGTGAGCATGCGCGGCGCCCGCCGGCGGCGCAGCGGCGGCGGCCCCGGAGAGGGGTGCGCTCGTAGGCCCGTCGGCACCTACCTCTACCTCCACGCGGTGGGCGCTGGTAACCCCATAGCCGTGCCATGCCTGGCACGGTAGGGGGCTGAACGAGGTACCGGTAGCTGCGATCCGCGGGATCAACAGCTGTCGGGAAGCCCTGTACGGAGGGTTTTGGAAAAACATAATATCCGTACACCGGCATAGGGATCTCTGGCTCGGCCAGTCCGATATGTCTTTTTCGCGACTAAATACTCGCAAATACTCTCCCGACGATGGGGCGGGAGCGGCGTTTGCGAAATATTTTTTGGCGAAAAGGGGTACGGATGACGGATCAGCGGAGGGACGAGGGTGTTGGAGTTGGCGGCGGACAGCTGGGAAGCAACGCTAGGGACAGCGCTCGCTAGCAGTCGCCAGCCCTGCGGGAGCCTTAGGTCTCCCCTGGGGGCGAGGCATGATGCTACGCGGGACGGAGGCTGGTCGCAGCCGGAGGAGCGGCACGGTCTGGCGGCGGCGGTCCTTAGGATCGCCCGCCGCCGGAAAAGCCCGGTACGGGGGGCTTTTGGAAAAATTCCCGTACCCACCATCTTTTGAGGACCGGCGACTCGATCCCTGTGTTTTTCCAACCCCTTCCCTAGTCGGTACCCGGTTATCGATAGGTTGCCTCAGGCAGTGTGCCTAGCGTAACGGCACACTGCTCGTAAAGGCGCCCCCCTAACAACGTAAACCACCGGGGGAGGGTACGGACGGCCATAACGCGATCATATAGGTGTTGGAAACAGACGAGAAAAGGACAGGGGACATGAGAAAATCTGGCTCGGGGGCAGGAGAGCCAGCCGGACACCGTCTGCAACCTAGTAATTTTCTCTTCTCAACCCCCGAAGGAGGAGAGAAGACTCGGCTAGGTGGCGAGCTGCGTCGGGAGGAGCGGCTAATACCTCGGGCGGGGTTGAGCACGGATCGAGGCGGGACCGACGACGACCTATGCGAGGGGGGTTTTTCACATGCCTTTCCCCCCAAGCTCCGGTACGACCGGAGTCGCACGGGAGCCGAGGTCAGGCAGGTTCGCCTCGACCAGCTCAAGCTGGACAGCCTTGCTGATCAGCGACCATGCAGCGGCTGGAGCAGGCCGCGTAACGTGGAGATTAGCGACATTTTATTTTTCATAATGTATCCAAAAAAATTACGTATAGATCAGAAAATTATAAATACCTGGATACGGGTATGTTTTAGACGGTATCGTTACTGCCATTGGAGAGGTTGGGATTAGTGGTTAACGGTCTACCTCACGCTTAGAAGTCCAACAACAAGTTGAGCATAGCAAAAGGGGGGGCCCAGAGATAGCAGCCGGTTCTTACTGGTATTGTTGTAATCAATTTCAATTTCAATTTCAATGAGCATGCGCTATCGGTGAGGAGGTGTACATGCCCAAGTTGGAGTCCGATACTGATGCCAGCTCCCATCCGCTTTGTTAATGGTATGGGAGAGCGGGGTGGAGGTTACCATGATTTTGACTCGGGAAAGTAACACGGATGGATGCGCAATCTAACTGTCCTTAGTAGGGAGCGGAGGCCCAATTACCCCCCCCCCTCACACACACACACACACACACACACACACACACACACACACACACACACACACACACACACACACACACATACACACACACACACACGCGCGCGCGCGCGCGTGCGCGCGCGCGTGGCGCGGGAAAATGGGTGAAGGGCGGTGTGATGAAGTGTACCGGCATGGGCGGCAGGGCATGAATTGCTTGATGTGAAAAGATAATGCCGTATGAAATGAAGCCGCCTCACCCCCACGTCATGTACGGGGACTGAAGTTATTCGCGAAAATCTTTTACTATATGTAAATTGCGAAGACATTACGAAAGGAGGACAAAGGGAAACGTGCGTCGTGACTTCATGCAACGTCTTTCTATGGATTTTCATCATCGGACGCCCGGTTCCTATCTTCGTGTTATCTTGCATGAGGGTGGGTGGTGCAGCTGTTGTTGCTTGCCCTCCCTGCTCCGCGGGCTTAGACTTCTTTGCTTCCCCTTTATTCTCCTTTCGTGCTGGTGGATTCCGCTGTTTTTTGGGTTATATATTTAAAATAAAGGGGAAGCAAAGAAACCTGAGTACGCGGAGAGGCATCAATAGGCAACTGGTGCTGGTAGAGATACCAATGCTTTATTTGTAATACATTGAATTAATTATAATATGACAGCAGTACAAACCCTACAGCAACATTCTTCGAGTAGAGTCGCAGGCCAGTCGGATTAGTAATGGACAGACGCACTTGCTGGGCCACATGCCCATCAGGCCAGGTCAGACGAGCGCCGTCAGTGAGGCCGGGAGCGATAATAAACTCCTTACACTCCAAGAATTCCTGCGAAATCTAAGTGGTTTCGCGGATGGTGGCAAAGTTCACCTAAGAATCGGCCTTAAACGGTGTACAGGTAAGAGGCAAGCAGGGAGGCAAACCCTAAACTACCCGGCACTTCCTGCGAAATCTAAGTCCTTATTTTGTTTATATAAGAACATTAGCGGCTTGCAAGCAATATGGTGTACGCAGGAATTGATTCCGCACCAAATGAGACTCATGTTTGAATAAGACACGTGAGGAGTATGAAAAGCGGGGGCGGGGGGAAAGTGGGGGGAACCAAAAGGAAAGAATAATAAAGAACCTCGCTCCAGGAAAAAAAGTGCCTCCAGGTGACGCTTTGCAGGAGGGCAGAGCTGACGCTGTGGCACGCCTTCCTGTAATTCCTCGGGCTATTAAAGGTTTAAGGCCGGTTCTTAGATGAACTTAGCCACCATCCGCGAAAGATGAGATATTAAAGGTTTTTCCTCGTTTCTTCTTTTTAACTTGGTGGCCTCCGCATCTTTTTCTCATAAGATTAATACTAGTAACCTCCAGGAAAAAAAAATACCTGGAAATCTAAATAGCGAAATTCGCTACACACGTTATCTTATAGCTACACTACCTACAATCTAATAAAATCGATCAATGAGTCTAAGGTACCTCAAGATAAATTTATATTAGTTGGATACCAGAATGAAAATAAGCAGGTTCTTATTGGGTCGCCGCCTTATTGTACGGATCGGCAGTACAGTACTGTAATGTTCAGTCTGTACTGATGGTAGACGTCAGACCGTACATAAGTATAGAACACATGAGACACGAGCGCTGGTGATGGGTGACAGCACACGGGTAGGGGTATCCGGGTACTGCCTTTATTTGCCTTCCCCGTAGCACGGAAGGTTCAAGGACCTCTGCCAAACCCCCAAGGAACCCCTCCCGCCCAATATTCACAATATCTTGAGTACCTGTACCTGTAGCCGTGTAGCGCCCACTTCATCCGCACTTTCATCCGCCAACCCGGAAGCTGCGCAGAGGGCACTGGCACTTGCTGCTGTCACCTCTCGCGCGGTTTCCTGCCGGATTACGGACTTACTGCGTCGTGCCTTGGACTCTGCGTTGCTTGGCTGCCTGGCTCTGAAAGTAGGACCAGTAGCGATACCGGCGAGCACTTTACCAGCAACAAGGTACGGCGGAATTTTTTTGTAGCCCGGGCGTCTCGGCGCCGCATTGCTGCGGGCGCGCGGTAAATTTCAGCACCGGCAAGCTTTCCTACGTGTACGAAGGGTGGCGCTACCTGCACCCTACCCCCGCGTCCTTTCAGAGCCACGCTAGTGCGGCTCCCGCGTTCAGTTTCCGCATAGCCAGCTTTCAGCTTCCGTACCTACACCCCCACTCCCCATTGCTCCTTCTCCCGCGTTGAGCAACAACCCGAAGTATTACAAGGTAATATACGTAGTAATACCGAAACCCAGGCGAATATATTCTTTCACATTTTGAGCTGCTCGGCTTTGCAATAAGCACTCCGCCGCCCCAACCCCTTCCTGAAGAGAGCCCACCCTCTCCCCCCGTAGCTTTCCCTACTACCATTACGTGCACTTTCACCGGATTCCTGGCGAAGACGCTCCTCTTGTTCTGTCCGTAGCTGTGCATTGGGGGGCGGCGCGCGGGACTGAGGCCGCGGTGCTCGGTGCTTATCTCTGCACCATTCGGGTTGCCTCTTGCGTTTGTGTAGGGTTCGCGGCGCGCTTGGGAAACTCGCGAGCCATGGGTTGCGCCAACAGCCAACCAGAGACGCAGGTAACCATCCCTCTCGCCTCGCTTTTTCACGCCGGGTTAGCGCTTCCGCTTTTGTAGGGAGCGGGGTTCACGGCGGGTCGTCGGGAAGTGCGAGGAGGCGAGAGGACTTCAGAAATTAACTTTTTTGGGTATGTGTCCCTCTGACAGGAGGAGAGGCGCTCGGGACATGGAGGCAGGAGCGGTGGCAGGTGTGAATATCTTTAGCCTTCAGATTTGCCCCACGCATTCCGGAGCCTCTCCATCCCTGTACCTCCAGTCTCTGAGTTTTTGTCAGCGCTGATAGACTGTATCTTTTCATTTCTGCGCCCTTTTTTATTTATCATACAGTCACGGCCACTTGCACAATGAGGGCGAGGTGAAGAACCCGGTGTTCACCAACCAGCCTGCGCGCACGGAGGGGAACGTGGAGATGGCAGGGGGGGACACTAATGGGGGCGATGCGGCTTACTCCATAGAGGACCTCCTTTCTGGGACCCGCGTGCCGAGCATGCAGCCGCAGGTACGATCCAGATCCACTGCCTGAAGGCAGATTCCAACAGGGGACGTGGTGGTGACATTGAAGGGGGGTAGAGATGGTGACAGTGTTCCTGCTATCGTAGTGCAACCCGCAACAGCTATGATTACATTAATATCGTATTGCTGCTATTATTTTCAGGCAAACACAAGTAGCGCATCCATTAATGGCGTATGCTTTCCTTTATGCCTTGACGTGTATTTAAGTGATGCAAACTTTATTGCTGGACTACGCTGTCCAGCATCCGTGAAAACTAACGCAGTGGCCGTGTGTGTGTGTGTGTGTGTGTGTGTGTGTGGTAGAGAGGGAGGGGTGTTGTAAATGCATATATTCGCCTGTCCGGATGTGAGACTCTCCGTGTGTGTGTGTGTGTGTGTGTGTGTGTGTGTGTGTGTGTGTGTTGGGGGCGGGGGGGGGGGTAAATACGTATATTCGCCTGTCCGGATGCGAGTCTCTTTGTGTCTGTGTTTGTGAGAGAGAGAGGGTCAGTTTGAGTAATTATTCTTTTGGATGTGGTCCTGCAGAAGCGGAGTGCGCGGAGATCCACAGACTCGGAGTTTGTGGAGAACTTGGATGTGTTCAACTACACGAACGCGGTGAAGGACGGGCCGGGGGGTACCAAGGCGCAGAACATCGCAAAGATGACGTTCGAAACGGACGGCGTGGCGGCCAGTTTTGAAGTGGGGCAGGCGACTCGGATGGACAAACTGCTGCGCGGCGCGCGAGCTGCCACTTACTCGGGCCCGATGAGCGGGGGGCAGGGCATAGCGTCCATCGAAGAGGTTCCCTCCCCCTCCAAACCCCAATTGTTCTTCTTTCCTTGCCCTGCCTTGCGACATGGCTCCTTGTATTATCCATTTGTTTCTTTGCCCCGCCGTGATTCATTCATCCATTCATCCAAACTCGCACGCACACACACACACACACACACACACACACACACACACACACACAGTCAGCTCTCTCATTCTCTCTTTGTGTATCTCCCTTTCTCTCACGTACACACATACACATTGATGCAGGGTGTGTGTTAAAACAAACAGTCAGCTCTGTCATTCTCTCTTCGTGTATCTTCCTTTCTCTCACGTACACACAGACACACACACGCGCGCGCGCGCACACACACTCCAGCGTTGCGCTCACAAATAGGCATATTATCTATCCACACCTTTTTTTATTTGTTGATTTCTCTTGTGTTATTGCGTGCAGCTCGCGGACAGGAGGCGCAGCAACCTGGAGAAAATCACGCTGCCGATGCTTGTCGAGGTGCGCTCCGCGAGTAATGCGTGTCTCCCCCCTCTTCTCCATCTTGTTCCTCTTTTCTCCCTGCTGTAAGGGCAGAAAGCTTCCTATTCTATTAACTTTCCTATTGGGAACACATTAGTAGGAGTGATAGACGGACGTTGAACGAAGCTGTGTTTCCAATTTATACAGACGGACGCTGAGGGCAACGCGCAGTACGACTTTCAGGCCACCCACAGCGTCGCGCAGAAACTTGAGTGGAGGGAGTATTTCTCACAGGTGCGCACATTCGTTTGTTTGTCCCGTCGCATACAAAATTGTGGTCATACGTTATGCCATAACTCATGTATCGCATTTAAGCGCCGCAAATGTGGATTGACTTCCAGACATGCATTCATAAAATCCCGGTCTTCAATTTTGATGCCGTCACTGTCTGTGTGCCATTGCATCTCATTGCTCACCCATCACAGAGACCCGTGATCCTCATGCGTTCCCTTGTAGATTTTCAGGGTTTGTTTTTCGATTGGCTCCAGTTTTTTACATGGTCACATGTCGTAAATAATCCGACGTATAGTGCGATATTTTCTATTTCTCAAACCATCATAACATCCGTGCCATGTCTGCCAGATCCACCCTCCTCTCCCCAAACACACACACACACACACACACACACACACACACACACACACACACACACACACACACAGGCTTTGTCATGTTAAATAGTAGGATTTCCATTGATGCGCTATGCCTGTTTCCCGTGTGTGTCGTTTTTTTGCAGGAGGGTGCGGCGCCCACTGGCCGTCGCCAATCTGCCACGGATCAGCCAGTTGACGATGGGAGCGGTATACAGACACTGGAAATGCTGCTGGACTCTGGCGCACAGGAGGCAATGGAGACCGAGTCCGCTCCACCGATGGCGGGCAGGGCGGGTCGCCGCGCGTCTGCCATGTGATTTTTTTGCCCTTCCCACTCGTCATCGCGAGCCGCGAACTGTAGCTCTACCCAACCATGACAGCCCTTCCTTGCTACTCTCTCTGGCTTCAGCTGTAATGGGCGCAATTTTCACTGTGACCACACCCCATGCGCGCGCGCGCATCCACCCACATACACACCCACACACACACACACACACACACACACACACACACACACGTGTTCATTTGGTTGCGTACATTTCTTAATTTGATATCCTGCACTCGTCTTCCCTTAGAAATGTACAAACCAACTTGTCCTTAAGGAAATACATACCAACTTGTCCTTAAGGACAATAATAGGGTGGCGCTGCATGGACATATGGCTTCAACGTGTATTGTGTGTGAGATGAGGTGGGAGTGGTGGCGCTGCTTTCTGTGTTTGAATTAGTGGTGACGATGGGGGCTGCGGCTGGTGCGAGTGGTGGATACAAATGACATTTAATTTACGAGCAGAAACCGTAAAGAATGAATTAACCATCGGCCGCGACAAAATATTGTATTTGTAGTGGTTGTTAGGTTGTGAAACTGTAAAATATCCATTTTCTACATTTGAATATATGAATATGCGCGAAGCTACACTCTTCCCATAAAGTCCGTTACTAGCGGCACGTATTTAATTACCCGCCACGCACTGCCGCGATGGCCATGCAACTCGATTGGGGGGTAGAATAATGATTTTCGAACAGCACACCACGGCGCGTTGTTCACTGACGTGAGCACCTTTACCGGCACGCCCCAATTATTGTGGGCACCCACGTTGGATTTTCGGCCCATATGTTGCGGGCCGAAATTCGTGCATGTGCAGGTTATGCACGCCTCTATGCGTGGCTCGGCACACGTAGTGTCGCGACAAGCCGGGAGACTACTCGACACTGGGTTCTCAGCATGTTTGCACAATTGCACTAATATCCGCCGACTGTGTTGCGCCCGGCCGTCTACAGAGCGGCGACACCGAGAATGGCATGTCGTGTGCATTGGTTTTTCTTGCCACGTGCCCGGAAATACCACCAAGGAGCACGGGCTGGGGGCCTATTAGGCTTGAGGGGCAGTTGACTTGGAGTGTAAGCACCCTGGCGCGCGGATCATTGGCCTTAGAAACTTGCGCATCGCCGGGCGTGAAAAATGGCGGGGAGCTCTCAAAGTACCCTAGCACGGGCCTTCATCTCGCCGGCGGCAAAGGGCACGGCACCATGCCATCATGGGGCATGAAATGGGCAACGCCGAGAATAGAAGAAATATAGAGCGCTGATTGTTGAGCGTATTAGCGGAGCGGGTATGCGGGTACCACCTGTCTAGGGGTTGCTAGCCCCGCGCGAATGTGGCAGATTTTGAAGCCCTAAAAGCTTTATTTGGCTGTACGAGGGCTTGGATGACATCGGACGGCGGATTTGACGCGAAAACCGGCCGGTAGGCGTAAATTAAGTTGTAAACTTATATTTACTTGGGGGAAGGGCTTCCACTTGCAACTTAGTTTGCTCGAATCGGACATTGTACGGCGAAGTTAGGCTTTTTTAAAGCCTCCCAAGCTGTGGTTTTCCGGCCCCGAGTCCACCCACGTCAAGCATATTAACGGCACATGCCATCACACCCACGTGCTCCCATGTTTGCGGACAACATGCTGGGATCATAAAAACCGCATGTTGTGTCGCCCATTTCGGGATTTTTTACGAGCCAAAGCGTGGCAAATCCGAATTCCGGGGCGCCCGAATCAGGGTATACACCGAAATCGGGGTTGGGCCGCAAACCCTAATACGTCGTATCGTAGCCGTGACGGGCCCCATTTGTGCCCCGCTTCCCCCTTAGCCTTACCGTTAACACAAGTTTCGGCCCGCCTTTTCAACGAGCTAAAGTACAGTAAAACCCTAGAAACCCTACATGGTAAACACCCGCCCTACGCAAAAGGCCCTATTTCACTAGTAACGGACTTTATGGGAAGAGTGTATGGTATGAATGACGTATACGCATTCTGTAAGGACGCACTTTTGCAATGTCGCACATTATTTGGCGCACATGGTCTACCGTCGCACACATTCAAATCAAGAACATGTAGTGTTAAAAGAAGGGATACGGAAAGGATCGACAAATCAAAGTATGGCACCGACATCAACCTAGCGTTTTTGGCCGCTATGAGAGTAAGCCTCCGCATCAGCCAAAAAAGTAAAGATCAAGCATCAAACGTAATGCATAAAAGTGTGATGGACCCTTCGTTAAATCATTCTCCTCATTCATGGACACATCGATCAATTAAGACACAAAATCCTGGATGCAATGATTGATTGATAGGTCACTAATCCATGCACGAAATATAGCTCTAATTCGTTAACGCATCGATTTAGTGGGGCACTAGTACACAGATGCATTGATAAAATAGGCCACTGATTCATTGACACGTTGTTTTCATAATTCTGTTGTTTGATAGAAAATATGTTGCTCTTTCGTTTTAAAGCGACTTCCGTTACGGAGTGTGTCCGCAATGAGTATTGTGTATTAGTTAAGTGTAAATTTGAACTACACTCCTCCACAAAAATCCGGACAAACTTTCGCATCTTCATCGCACGTGAAAAATGCAGTCATGCGACAATTTTACTGGCAAATCTTTTGAAATCCTAGGCAATGCTGTGGCGCCAAAATTGGATTGCACCGACAAATACGGGAGCCGGATTCGAGCACTACCGGGCTTGTGTACTTGGGGTTATCGCGCCCGCATTCTTGCGATAAGTTCATTCAAACAGTCGCCGTGCCGGTTAGACGAAAAGAGCTACGGGATCAAAGCGCCACAATACAAACGGTTGTGGGACGGTAGTACAAATGTGATGCTTAAGCAACGGAAGGGGAGGTGCATGGCAAGCCGCGCTATACGTGGGACGCACGAAATCGCGTATGCATACCTACCCGCGATATGCGCACAACCAAAGGCAAGCTGCGTTCGGCCAAAATGTGTAGACGATCACAACTGACGCACATGAGCTCAAAACTTAATACATGTTCAACTGGTCGCCCCTTTTCAATGCGCGTCGTGAGAACCAATTCCCGGGTTTTAACACACACATATCGATTTTCTGTGATTTAGTTTATCTTCCGGCACAACTGAGCCGCAGTGTCAAGCAACTCCCATCGAATTCGGCTCACCTTATGAGGCGATTCGTGCGGGGTTTGTCGATATGTGTTTACCAATTATTCATTCCTACTCATTTACAAGCCCAAATTCCGACGTGTCTCACGCGCGGGGCGGGTGTGTTTGGCACAAGCACATGCCCAAGCATTCCAAACACCACAGTAAAATGAACGTGATCATGCGTCCCAAACGGCCAAGTTGGACCTCGCCATTCGCCAAAGCCAATCGCCCTCGCCCACTTATACCGTGCACTGTTTATCCAACCATGTTCGATATGGGTTTTACTTGCTCGCTTTCCAAAGACATCACCCGTGCATACACCCGTGCGCTTGCTTGATGCTTTCCAAAGACATCTACTTCCATGTTCCATTCACACACTTGCAAACCAAACCTCGCGCATTGAACACAACATCCGCGCCTCCAAATCCCCTCAAACAAATCCATACAATTAGGTTAAGTGGCTCACTGAGCAACATGCCGCTTGGTGTGAACGCTTGAGCAATGCCCGAGGGTGCCGCTCAGCACAACGTGTGTAGTTATGACAAGTTTTTGGGAATTCGTGGCCTTAATTTGATGAACTCCACCGACAACACTCGCTTTAACCTCCGGTCTATCCATACCGAATGTCGGCTAAGTGCCGCTTCCGGGCGCTGCTACACTTGGGTGGCACATGAGTGCCGTCGTGCTTAACGTGGTGATAGGGGCGCGTGTTCTTGACTAGCTTATATTTATCAAAATACATTTCCGGAATGTTATGGAGGAGTGTACATGAAAATCTGTGCTGATTCACCTATTAATACTACAAAAAGGGAAACAAAGAAATAACGTATGGGCTGACCCCTCAGAGCAAGGAAGCAAGCAAGCGCACAATCACAGCCACCATGCAAGACATCAAGAAGAGTCGAAGGTAGGACCCAAGCGCGATATAATAGACAAACAAAATCAAAACGTGATGAATTTATCATTTCTTGTTCAAAACTCCCATGAGACGATGGAAAGAAGCTGAGGTAGACCGACAAACAAACTCATTCAAGCGGACATACGGTTGCCCGTGCAGACTTTGAGGTGGAGAAGCTCACATCCCCGGGAAGAGGCCAACATCCACACAAAATGTTGACCAATCTATGAGCTTAAGAACGGAAGCCAAACGGAAGCCCCCCACCAAACTTCTGAAGCTAGAAGAGGTAGCTAGAAGTCATGCTATAGATAGATTGAACCGGAGGCATGCCAATAGCTCGGGCGGAAGTGCTGCCAAAATTCGCTTGAATAAGAGTGTATTAATTGTTATCGTCTCTAGTCGCGCCACATCATGATTGGGCGGATGATCGCGGGACATATCATACCTAAAGTGTGAGCGAGGCACATTCTCAAGACGGAAACTTACCCAACGGCATATGGATATCAAAAACTGCTTTGCCGCGTTTGCTCTATGGGTTTACACCATGAATTCGTAACCTTCCCTCTTGCCATGTCATCATTATAGTTTTAATTTGACCCTGTTGACTCTGGTCGCTCTGCTTTCCCTATTTTCGTCTTGAAGTTCACTTTTCTGTCCGCGTGTAGTTTTGCATTTTTGCATGCTGCAAATCTATTCTTATCTCTACATCATATTAACTAATACTAATTCGTAGCGGGCATTATTCTGTACTACCGAGCTGGCCCTGATTTATTGCTATTACTTTATTGGTAAACAAATATCATCAAGGTACCTGATATAACGCTACCACAACAGCTGGCCACCGACTACGGGTACCTACGGGTTTAGGGTTTAGGGTGCCGCACAGGAAAGCATAGGGTAGTCGAGCGCCGCCGCTTGGCCAGTCAGTCAAGTCAAACTGGTCTACTGTAATAAGATAATAAGGACATATAAACAGCACCATCCCGATAGAGCAATGTCATATGTATCTTTCGACTTTAGGTTGGGCACTAAACAGGACCCGTGCGACGGGTGATACAGCTGAAGGTTGGAGAAAAAACTAGCGCGGCCGAGAACTTTGCTCATCTAAAATTAAAGCTGGCAATCCATCGGCGCGGCAGCGACACGGAGAGAGAGCATTCCATGTCAGCGCACGGCCTATACGCAAACCTCAATCACGGAAAACTGCGAATGTAGAGCTACGCTGTTACTCTGCTGCAGTTCGGCCTCCTCACATGTCTTGAGCCACGCGCGTGAGTATACATCCCGGTGCATACCCGCACCCTTGGATGTCGTCTAGCACCCGGTGAGTCGCCCCCTCCAGCCGGTGAGTGGACCCGAACCGTCGCGAGATGTCACTTCGCGCTGGAACAACAACGGATCGAGTGCCTCGCCTCACCGCCGCCCTGATGCTATCGGCGGCAATCGCCATCGCAGCAGCTAGAGCCGCGCTATCCCACACGGAGGAGGTACTCGGAGGAGTATCCGTCGTGGAACGTCATACTCGGAGGAGCGGAAATTGCAGCACTGTGTTCGTGGTGGCGCTGACGGGGGAAGAGCGCGAGAGACTGCGCGGATTTAAAGAGCTCGCAGCGGCAATGCTACGCTCCGCGTTGCTCGTGCATCCCTCTGCATGCGCAGCGGTTCTCAGCAACGAGGGGGGCGTGTGGAACAGCCTTCGGCGGGCGGCTGGTGGCGCGCTGGAGGAGCACGTTTACGGGGGCGCCGTGTTCGGTGGGGTGGACACCTTCGCGTACGACCGGCTGAAAGCCTACCGCCATTTTCTCGCCGGTGAGGCAGAACGAAAGGAGCGCGGGGGGCGCAACGTCGCGTTCGTGGATGCGGACATCCTCTTTGTGCACGGCATTGAACACGTCTGGCGACAACGGTTCGACATCGGCTTCACTTTCCGACCTTCCTTTCAGCCCGTCAACACGGGTGCGGACCCTAACACTATAAACCCTAAAAACCTAAACCGTAAGCTTGCGCCCTTCATCGACCTGTTTCTTTCCCGCACGGGCGACGCATCCTTGGCGTGGGCTGTGTGTTGACCTAGTCCAGAAGTTGTGTGCCTGTACCCTGCAGGCGTCATTCTCGTGCACAGGGACTCGGTACGGCGGGCGGCGGACCTGCTCGACGAGGTTCTCCGCCTGTACGACGCCCTGACATGGGGCGTCACGCCGAAGGCCATGCTCGGCGACCAAGCGGCCGCCAGCCAGTGGGTAACACAAGACGGGTCGCCTTCGTGGGACTTTCGGAGGATGGAGGAGCAGCGCGGGCGGGTGCGAAACTACAGCGGTACGAGTCCCGGCTGCTGTAGACTTATAGTAATTACTTACAATAACTAAAAAATATTTTGTTTAACTTTATTTAAAAAATTAGTTTATTTATTCATGCAATATTCGTTACTTTCTGCGCTGAGCGATACTGACCGCAGTGGCGCTCATCCTGTGCTGATTCCCCAGTGCTGTTGCTCCCCGCGACGGAGTACAACTGGACGCCGCACGTGGGGTGCCGCATCCCGCAAAGTGCGAGGGTGCTCCACTTCAAGGGGCGCGAGAAGGGGCGGATGTTGCGCGCCTGGCGGGTGATCCGCCGGGAAGTAGTGGCCGCGGGTGAGAGCGGCGGGCGTTTGGACGCTGACACAGCGCTGAACCGGGTGGTGCCGTGGATTGGTGTGGAGGAGCCCGAGAACGCCCTCCACAAGGCCCGAGGCACCCTCATCGACCACTGCCCCGCGATGTAGACAAATTGACTGCTAACCACCTCTGGTACCATGGTACCAGGTGAAATAAGCTCATTAACTTCAGTTCAGAACTTCAGACATAGTAAGGTCCTGACGAAGAAGGGCACAAACCCCGTTAGAATTGGAAAATTATATAATTCATGTAATTATTTTTGTATTAAAAATTGAACACATTTTAAATTTCGAATGTATCGAGTCGCAACACAATTTCGAATATTGCAAGTATGGAGCAACATCTATCGAGTCAGTTGCATTGTGCAGGTTAATTAAGAGTCAAATAAGAATTTAGCTGCTGTCTACACATTCCTGCATTTATCATCGGAGTCAAAGCTATGACAGGCCGAAGGGCTGCACGCAATGGAAACACTGACATACTTATATTGCGAACGCGGTTACTTATTGGTTAGTTGGGTTCAGGAGCATCATATTCATCTAGCGGGGTGACAACTGTGATGCTTCGCTGCTCAATGGCAATCCTGTGCCCGCTGCGTGGAAGCAGCACAGCGTTTACACTCATCATACTCGTGTGTCGCGGGTAGAAACGCATACCTGAGTTACTTGCACCCCAGGAAACCTAAACGCCGTAACACGTAGCCTTAATCCCTTCCTCGCCACCACGGTATCATTTACTCTCCACTATGTGAGGCCGCGTTGTTTTTCTGTATCCAGTGCGACAGCGCGTTTTCCCATGGCGTGCCGTTTGAGTGCTATCATTCCGAGCTTCTTTGGCCCTCTGACATAGCCCCCGCTTGGTGGTACTCAGCCAAAACGCAGGCAATCGCATCAACACATGGAAATCCACTATCCAAGCATTAACATGTGTCACATGTTTTGCTTTCAAAAGCAAAGCTAGGTAACTCTTTGTGGTTTACTCCTGTTTTCCATTGACGAGTACAAACTTAGATTGTTCAAGTCCCCCATGCGGCGCCTGGTTTTTTTTGTTTTTGGTTCAGGGTGATGATAGAAATTGTGCCTCTTCTAGAAAAATGTTTATCTCGGCTCCTCTCTCCAGCAGCTTCCTCCTCAAAGTGGGCTGGGATCCTCGGTATCCAACATCGCGAGAGCGATATGTTCTTAGGGCGCGCATCGTAGAGGGCCCTACAAACCCTGAAGGATGTAGTGCTTAACCACCTAACAGTGCTCTGTGATTCTTGGCATTGGCTTCGATGGCAATTCTGTGCATAGAGGCGGTCGCTTTGCACTCGGCCGCTCTGACTCGACACTCCGAACCTTCTCAAACCCGGAAAGACGAGCCACGACTTTGGACAAATGATTCTTTTACAGAGATGTGAAAGAATGGTACTGCGAGATGGGCACAAACTAGTGAATGACTAGTGGAGTCCTTTCTTAAAATGCCACATCGCTATTTACCTTTGACGACAAAGCACAGCGCTGTTACATATACCGCGCATACGCCAGAACTGCAGTAAAACTTGGCAGCGGCAAGTTGACCCGGTGCATTGAATAAGGAAGAGACGGCTGACGGTGTATTAGACAACGGTAGGGTTAGGAGACTGGTAGCTTGCGCGCTGATTATTCTGAAATGTTTAGGGTAGCGCCGCCCTTTCTGACGCCCCGCGGCAGGCAGGACGACGCAGCAACGCACGCGCAAAGTTGGTGCAACTTACGGCTTCTCTGATATATGATATGCAGCCACCTCCTCATACGACCGTGTTGCTGCGCTGGATGGCGAGGTTGAGGAGGTCCATGAGCGCCTTCGTGGGGTTGTTGTCGTTGGTGGCGAGCGCAGCCGCCGCGATGGCCTCCGCCTCCTCATCGCTTATCTCACTCATCGCCTTATCTTTCTGCCCCTCCGCCGCGTTCGCCTGCTTCAGGGCATTCACCAGCTCCGGCTCATCCGCGCCCAGGTAATTGGCGATCGTCTTGTAGATGCGGTTCTCGCGAGACGCCGCGTTGAGAAGGTCCCCCGCCTCCGCCAACTTCCCCAGCAACAGGGTATGCTGCGAGTGCAGCTCCGTCACCTCCTCCTCCAGCTTCCCCAACTGCTCCATCCGCCGCAGTCGCCCACGACGAGCGCTCTCGCGATTGCTGCGCCGCCGCTTCTCACGCCGGTCGCCGCCCCCTTCACCGTCCTCCCCCTCACTGCCTGAGAGGCCCGCAGTCACAGGGGAGAGCAGAAAAAGGTCAGGACTGCCCAGCACACCTAATGAATCGCGAGTTTAATCACACACAAACACACACATTATACATTGGAGAGAGAGTGCAGGGCGCCTGCTCACCCAACAAGCTGCTGCCGTCGTCCTCCCGTCGACGCTTCTCAGACTCGACCTCCAGCGGCTCGTGCCTAAACGCGGGGGCGACGCGACCCTGTCCAGTGCTGAACTGATATTTGAAGCTGCTGTCATCCAACGAAACCTGGTGCGACTTGGCCTGCCCCGACGATACCTGAACCTTTCGCAGTCACATCAAAAAACATATCACGTGTTGACTTCATATTTAGCAAACTGAAGGTTGTGTTACACACGCACAAAACTATCAGCCCATGTCCAGCCACAATGGCCTCAGTAACCCTGACGCGTAAGCGCACCTTGTGCTCAGTTTGCCCTGCTGGGTAGAAAGAGGGTGTCGCGTTCATTCTCTGCTTATCCTTTCCCGTTTCTTGCGGAGCCTGCTGCTGCTCCACCGGAAAGAAAAAGCCGTGGTCGCCCGTGCCAAAGTCATCCACACTGAAAATGTCTTTGAGAACTGCAGGGGTGCGGTGGGATCAGTGGTTTTGGTCAGAGGGTATACAGAGATAAGTGAACAATGAAAAGGGGTGTGAGATACGGCCGGGGCGTCGTGCCTTCGCTCGTGTTCAAGCTCTGCGGCGACTCCCTCCCGTTGTGATTCAACACCAGCCCGGTGGGGCTGATCTCGACGTCGTCGAAATCGAGGCCGTCAAGCAGGGTGTGGTCGGGGAGTGTGATGTCCATCTAGAGGTCGCCTGGAACAAGACCGAGGTCAGAAACGGTCAACTGGACAGCTTAGGTACAGCTGTCAAAGTGCATCCAATAAGAACGCACTAGCGACGGTCAACTGGGGCGCATGCCGCTATGCCAGAGCCACGCCACGCGGACAGAAAATTGGCGAAAAGACTGGGATTGATAGGAATAGTGCTACCCTGAATGCTAGAGGAGCGGTGGAAAACGGTTGTCGAGGAGAGGGCAACGGGACGAGTTAGACAGTGAAAACCTGCGAACGTCAAAATGCATGTATTTGCGCGACACAACGCAGCAACCTACGTTGTTCCAGCCGCCCCATTCACGCACGCCCTTCAAGTGTGTTCCACAAAACATATACAACTTATCACGGGCGAGCTGGGTTCCCAGCGGCTGCATAATCGGCCGTTAAAGCCGCGAGTACTAGTTTTCGGGTTCGGCCGAGTCGCGTCGCTAGACACTTTGCTAGTTTTGGTGTCCATACGGTCGTGACAGGACAGGCCGCCTCTCACTCTTGCGAGAGTGCAGACCGCCCCTTTAGTTCAGACACGGTGAGGGGGGCGTTAGACAGGCTTGAAGGCAGGAATGGCGATAAATGTGTATACTTGGAAAGCACCAGGATTGAAAGAGTGGTTGTGACGGGAGTTGTGGGTGTGTGTGACGAGGGCAAGACGGGTGCGTCGCGTCAACTTCGGTGCGTTTCCGCCGTACGTTCGGATAGCGAACGCACTTCTTGACTGGCAGCGAGGGATACACACCTTACTCTTCTGAAAAACAAAACGCTGATATCAAATGCAAGGTAAGTCGAGCTTCGCCGGCCCACTAATGTTGGTGGTGTTTTCCCCCCGTGGATGGCCAAAGCCAACGCCGCCAGATGTGTTGGAAGTCGGGGACTGGGGCGTCGTCAAAGCGGTCAGCCGCCTGTACACGTGGCCCCTTCCCTTAAGAGGGGCCCTGCGCCTCCAGCCGCTGCCCGGACTTTAATAACTCATTCACCGTCGATGCATGCCACAATATTGGCGCACCCGCTGTTCCCCTCCTGCTGCTCACTCCTGTTCAAGAAAAATGAGACCGTGGCGCGGGTGTAAAGTGTGCCGCCGGTGACTGGGCGGTCCAACTGCAATACTGAACCTGGCCGCGACTTGAAAATGATGTACTATAATGCAGTACAACCGCGGTCAACTGCTCTGAGTTGAAGTCGGAGCTGAAACGTTTTTAGCTTAAGCAGGTCCGGATGGGGCTTGTGGCAGACTTTGCGAACACTGCACACGGGGGAGGGCTCAAATCAAGGGAAGCACTTCTGACTTTAGTGCCTCTGACGGTGGCGGCCTCGTAACGAACGAGGCGCTGGCCAAGGATGACCACGACAAACTGGTCAGGCTGAGGGCAACCCTCCATATAGCGCTATTCCTTGATTTACAAAATGGCGCTTGTTTCTTCGTCTCTGATTGTGTGTTGGAAGAAAGGGCGGTACGGGGACATTTTAAATTTGAGCTGGTTTTCATCATTATTTCCCAAAACTTCGGAGAATCAATCAATTCTTCTTATATTGGTAAAATATTGGGGTTTAACGGTTAGTAAACGTACCATGTTGAGTCCGCCTAAGGCAACGCGCGGAGACAAAGCGTCACAAGCGCAGTAAATTGTCCGCGGCGGACGCCCACCTGCTTTACCTATAAAGCAGCTCCTCTAGCTGGTAGCAGCCACCTTCTGCCTTTGCGCTCGCCCATTCGGCTCGCGCAACAGGCATCGTAGCTCTCGTAGCTGCGCAAGGTGACAGCTTACCCTCGACCGCGTCTACCACGGCCGAGACTCTTTACCCTGCTCGAATATACGATGGCTACAGACAGACAAGTCGACGACGAAATTCGCGACGCGCCGGAATTTGTTACATCATTAGAATTCAAAGAACAGGAGCAACGCTTACTCGCTAACGCGGCCGCTTCAGAGGAGCGACTAAATGGCCGTTTTCAGCAAGCCTTTACCGAACTAACGGCTACGCTTAGCTCGACCATCATCACTCAACTAGCAGCAGCTAAGCAAGTCAGCACACAGCTAGCCAGTCCCGTCGGCGTATTCGACACGCCGAAGGGTGGAATTGCGGAGCACGACGCCCGCAGCGCCCAGCTGCCGACCGAGCTACCCTCGATCGACCCCACCGTGCGACCCCTGGCCCCAGCCCCAGCGACGACGGTAACCCCAGCAGCCCTGCCAGATGAGGACTACCACATCGACACAGAGCTATGGGGACCCTACATTGCCCCCGGCCTCGAGCTACCCCCCCGACATCTCAACGGCCCACAAATCTGGAAGCTCACCTGTGACACCTACCGCCACCTCTCCGCCCGCCGGCACAACGCCACGCTCGAAGAATACCGCGCCACGGCCTGTCACGCCGCCTACGCCGCCTGCGCTAACACGGCGAGCTTATCAGCTCTGGAAGACATTCAAAATTATCCCAAGGACTCACCGGAATTCGCGGCGGCGGTCGTCACCCTGCGTCAAAGCAACCACACCCACAGCGCGCTCGAGGAGGCCGCCCGTGTGCGGATATCCCACATCCGACACACCAAGGGCGGAGGGGAGACGAGCGATTCGGACCGCGTTTTCGCGGAACTCGCCTACGAGCGGTTCCTCAAACCGCGACCGGACGTTGCCTCCTCCGAGTACGACAACCTACACCGAGCGTTCATCGACAAGACCCTCGAGTGTTCATTACTCGCTAGCGCCAAAGCCGCCGCGGGAGCTACCTTCGCGCGCAAGACTCCCGACCGACCCCCCCCCGACCGGCCTACACCGACACCGAACCCCCGACCCCAACCCAAGCCCAAGCCGCCACCGAGAGACAACGCCGACCCCAAAGACACGAAGACCAAGAACCCGGACAAGAACGCCTGACGGTGTGACCCGCCGCGCCACGTCCTGCAACGACCGTTCCAACTTCATGCGACACCGCGTGCGGAAAAGAGCGTCCGAGTGGAAGCGATTAGGCGCGAGCGAACAAGTTCTGGGTTGGATTCGTCACGGGGTTCGCATACCTTTCATTGGCGGCCGGCGACCCCCACCTTTCAACAGCGGCACCTCCATGCTGAACGCAACAAAACAGCAACTCGACTTCATGGACTCCGAGCTTCCCCGATTCCTGCAGTCAGGCGCCTGGGAGCCAGGCCAGCGCAGCAGATGGGTTTCCAGAATGTTTTTAGTCCCGAAACCGGGCGAAAACAAATGGCGACTAATTATCGACTTACGCCCCCTGAACAAGTACTGCAAGGACCACAAGCTAACTTTCGAGACACTCAAGCACCTCAAGAATTTGACACGGGCCGGCGACTGGATGGTGTCTTTCGACCTAGCGGACGGCTACTACACCCTGGGCATACGGGAGGAGGACAGAGACTTCTTCACGGTAAATTATCGCGGAACACTGTACAGACTCGCCGGGCTTCCGATGGGCTGGAAATGCAGCAGTTACTATTTTTGCCGGCTTACCGAAGTTTTTATCCGGCACTTACGCGAACCACTGCTCAACCCCACCGTACGCAACCCCCGTCTAGCTACGCAACACCAGCCCACACGACCTACACCGTCCCGTCGCTATCTGCGCAACTCTCGATGGCGGGGTGTCCGATTACTCCCGTACATGGACGACTTCCTATTTTTTGCCGACAGCAGAGACGCAGCGTTACAACTCCGAGACCGCGTCGCGTGCCTACTCGACCGCCTCGGGCTAGGACGCAACCCCAAGAAAGGCCACTGGGAGCCGACGCAAATCTGCGAACACCTCGGCCTCCAAATCGACACCACAACCTCTACGTTCCGAGCCCCTGTTTCGAAACTACAGGCCATCGCTACCTTAGCCCGGACCCTCCTACAACGCTCTACGCGCGACGCACGATGGCTCCCTGCCCGGCAGCTCGCGGTGCTCGCCGGAAAAGCACAGTACCTGTACCTCGCCATTCCAGCAGCCCGATTCTACCTACGCGAACTACACGACGTCCTCGCTACGCGCACGGGATGGGGTGGCCGGGTGAAACTCACCTACCAGTTGCGACGAGACCTCCAATGGTGGACGCAAGTCCCCTCCGCCAACAACGGCCGCTCCATATTCGCCCCCATCGAGACCGCCTACCTGCACTGCGACAGCTCAGGTTACGGCTGGGGAGCTGTATTAAACGAACAGTTGGAAGCCCGTGGTTTCTGGGGAGCGACAGACCAGCAGCAGCACATCACCTGGAAGGAATTAAAGGCCGTGCGACTCGCCGTCCTGTCGTTCTTGCCCCTCCTGCGCGGCCGCAAAGTCCTCCTGCACGAGGACAACCAAGCAGTGGTGGCAGTCCTCAGTCATCTAACTTCGAGGTCCCCAGCTATGATGGACGAACTACGAAAACTGTGGGAACTCATCGACACCAACGACATCAGCATCCGCGCGCGGTATATTCGCTCCGCAGCCAACGTCTGGGCCGACCGACTGAGCCGCGAAACCGACAGGGACGACTGGCAACTCAACCCCCGCATATTCACTTACCTGAATTCCCTGTGGGGCCCCCACTCCATCGACAGGTTTGCCACGCAGGGCAATACGCAGCTTCCCCGCTACAACGCCCGCTGGCGAGACCCCACCTCCGAAGCCGTGGACTGCCTTCATCTACCCGACAACCGCTGGACAGCAGAGACGAACTGGTGCAACCCACCGTGGACGCTACTCCCAGACCTCGTCCAGAAGTTACGCCAATCAGGGGCCGAAGCAACAGTCATCGCGCCTTACTGGCCCGCCAAACAGTGGTACCAACTACTAAGCGAAATTTCCGACGAACAGATCCTGTACCCCCCCTCCCGAGATTTATTCTTTCCGGGCAAGCGCGGAGCGTACGAGGGCGTCGGACCGCCCGGCTGGAGCGTCACGGCTTTCCACGTACCGCCCCGTCCTGGCTCTACCGAACACGTGGTACACTCCACCCAACACCGACCACCCGGACGTCCTCGACAAGACCGCGGCACGACCGGACATCCGCGGACACCGACTGCCCAGCCGCACCCGTAAAGTACCGACTAGTCGAACCTGCGGCCCACGCACCGTGGCACGCCTCGATGCGCAACCATGTCGGCACACTCGTCGGCACGGACGACTTGGGCGACCTCGTGCTCGACCTTCTCACCGGCTCCCTCGCCCCCTCCACCTACAACAACTATGGCACCGGTATGCGCCGTTTTACTGTTTTCTGCAACGAGGAAGGAATCACACCCCTCGAGGCGACCGCGGCCGACATGCTTCGATTTACAGCGTGGCTCGCCCGATCCGGAACCATCGCAGCCAACAGCCTCCAGCCCTACTTCTCGGCCATAAATAAGTTCTTTCGCGACCACCTGAAGGAGCCCGTGGCGCTAGGACCCCTTCTCACGGACGCACGTCGGGGGCTCGCCATGCAGCAGCAGCCCATCACCGCCCCCGACATTCGCGTACCGCTCCCAGCCCCAATCGTACAACAGATGCTACTCTTCGCCCATCGACACTACCGCGCGCTCACCTGGCAGCCGGACAACCTCGTACATATCAAGACGTTCCGCGCGATGCTCGCAGTCTGCACCAACTACTGCTATTTTTGCCGCGCAGAAACCGGCGTACGTTGCCACATGGACGACATCGCGGTCGACCGAACGGGCGGTAACATACTGTTATTTGTACGAAAATCAAAGGGAGACCAGCGTAGGACCGCGGCCGATAAACCGCTCCTGCAACTCCCTATTACTGCAGTACCGCTACTCGCGGACCTCCTGGAGGCGTTTACCGCTGGACGCACCAGTTACTGCAACATCCTCGGCACTGGGTCCGGACCAACTGCTTTTTGGGCCGTCACGCCCGAGGAACAGCCACACACGTGGACGGCCGGGACCATCACCGAGTGGATTCGTGAGGCGTGCAACACCATCGACGCTGCCCCCCCCACGCAATTCAAGTGGACATCGCATAGCCTACGTAAAGGCGCGGCGTCCGCAGCCGCATGCATCGGCGCACCCCTTACCAAAATCCGCTACATGGGTGGTTGGTCGAAAACCAGCGACGTCGTCACCGGCAAGTACATCGACCCCACCATGAGCGAAACCCCGGCGGCCTGGCTATTTTTCGGCTGGCTCGTCGCCAAACCCCCGGATTAGTAGCCTATGCAGACCTTCAGTCTATCTCAATGGCATAATCTGACTCCCAGTCGCTAAATTCTTATATTGGTAAAATATTGGGGTTTAACGGTTAGTAAACGTACCATGTTGAGTCCGCCTAAGGCAACGCGCGGAGACAAAGCGTCACAAGCGCAGTAAATTGTCCGCGGCGGACGCCCACCTGCTTTACCTATAAAGCAGCTCCTCTAGCTGGTAGCAGCCACCTTCTGCCTTTGCGCTCGCCCATTCGGCTCGCGCAACCCACCCACCCTTCCCTGATCAAGCGCTGAATAGAAATAACACCTCTGAATAGGTGTTTTAGTGCCTGGGGGTGCATTTGCCTCTAGACTAATAACACTTTCCATGCTTTCATGTTATGTGTTAATCGTCATTTATTCAAATGGTTCATTGAATATACAACACCCATTATTTCACCCTCACGGCTCATGTTGTGTTGTATATTCAATAATCCTTACACACCCCGCGGCGGGGCGGTCGGGCGCTCCCGGCGCAAATCAAACAACAATGCCGCTCGCCCCCATCCGTTCTTCAACTTACAAAATACTCCGCCACAAACCTATCTGGCCCGTAATCGCCCCCCTTGTTGTCGGTGTCCATGAACACGGGCTCACCGTTGCGGCGGATGCGAACGCCGGGTGTGTGCTTTGGACGGTTCCACGTGACGGTGAAGGTCGCGGAGGAGCCGTTGTCGTAGTCAATTACGGTCCACAAGGGCTTCTCGACGACTGAGGTACAATACAGGTGGAGACGATTACCGGCCTTCGAGGCGATTTCCTTCTTAGTCGATTTTTGGTGTTGTACGGTGGAAAGTACTCAACCCAATCGGGGCCGAGCGTTAGATTTTCGGGTGTCACACCGAAGTCGCTTTCGATGCTATACAAGAACACTTGGGGCGATGACTGTTCTCGGTGACGCCACTCATTTTGGATTAGAGTTAGATTTTTCGATGCACCCGGGAATATTCGGGGAGTTCTCCTCAAGCCGGTTCATCTACGTTGACATATGGCGGATGAAATCTCCCTCCGACGCGTACTTGACATCTTGCAGGCGACGCAAAGTACATTCTGTGTTGATGTCCATGACCACTTCCCCGAACTGTGATGCGTAGTTGTCGTGGCGCTCCGCTTTGTTCGCCCACTCAAGCCCGTTGCTCAAGGCCGACACGGACCCGATAAGTAGGGACAAACACCTGCTAACGATCGCGGGTACCCCGGTGGTAGCAGAAGGCTGCCCGATGCCGTACGTGAGGTTCAAGCAACCGACTCCGAGGCTGAGCGCCACCGTCGTGAAGAGAGACATATCCGCACGACCCTTGAAGAGGGAGTGCGCGGCTTGGTGCATGCGCGTAAGTCTTTTCGCATGCGTACGCCACTTTTCTGGCAAAGGGTTATCCACTTGAACGGCAATGTCACTGTCACTCATTTTTGTTTTCACCTAAGAAAAACTGTGCCGGGTATGATGTCAAGTCCGCTCATGTCAACAATTGTAAGCATCCGGGGATCCTCCACCGCATTCCCGATGCTATTTTGTCGGATGCTCGTGGTGAAGCCGAGTAGGTAGTTCCATGGTGGAAGGTACGTGGTTACGTCGGGTCGGTTAGTGTCCGACAACCGCGGGTTTGTTTGGATGAGTGGCATTATGTTACTACGTGTCGAAGAAAGAAAGTGTGATGGTAACACTGAAGGCGTCGGCGGGGTTGACCTCTATCGAGCTCTTCACCAGTTCCGGGGGCGAATTGTCCTCATCAACGTCGAGGATGTCACTTGTTTCTGATTGCGGCTCAAAGATTTCCACAAAGCCCTCGTGCAGCCCCTCGCGCAGAACTCTTCAAGGAAACTTCGCCGTTCCGAGCGTATGCCGGAAGGTCATTCTTCGTCTGGTATTTGGTAGAAGGTGAGACAAATAACGTACGCCGTTGTCTCGCCATCGTCAAGCTCAGTAAATAGCGTCGCAGTCCGCAGTTGAAGGTCAATCTCGCCTACGTTGTCAAGCGGCCGCCGGATCGGAATCCCCACCGTGTCTTCGTTCACCCCTTTGAGACTGAGCTTTTGGCCCACTTAGCTCAACGCGTATTTGTTAGAGTTGGGAACGGATAGTTACACGGAGGTCTATTAAACCATGCAAACACAGTTAGTGTGGAAGATAACTTACGCAAACGTAGTTACAGTCACAGTCCCGCAAACGGAACAGTCACGGGGACAACCAGCCTACATACGTGGTGTCGGGACAACAGAAGTGTTAGAGCTGTAGCCTAGCGACAGCTATGTACCGAGTCAAAACAATTTATCGGTATGTCCGATCTAGACATGTACTAATCATATATATAGTAGCTTACAATAGCTATCTGCAACTAATACGTATACGGTATTACTTACAACACTCCCCCTTAAGGTAGCTACGGGATGGAGCATTGCATTGGGTCTTGTCCTCCAAGGATCGCACTTCGGTGTCTTGCTAGTGCATGTCATGGGAGGGGTTTGGTGAGCATGTGAGCCACAGAGTAGTACTCGGCTTCACACGTGGATGGAGCCACACAAGTCTGTTGTTTGGACTTGTAACTGATTGGCCCGCGTCCGAGGGTGAAGAGATAGCCGGAGCAAGACTTGCGGGTGCTTCTGTCATGGTCCCAGTCAGCGTCGGCAAAGCCTGTGAGTTGGAGGCTGTGGTCCAGCCCCCCCCCCAACGTCAGGCGCATGTCGATGGTGCCATGAAGGTAGCGGAGGACCTTTTTCATAGCGTGCAAGTGTGCCTCCGTGGGTGAGGCTTGGGCGGAGCCAAGGATGCGCAAGACCGTGGAGACAGCGGGGCGCGTGCAGACGGTTGCGTACTGGGGGCTGCCCAAGAGGCTGGGGTAGACGTCCTTGTCGAAGCCGGGGGCTGCGTGTGCCGCTCGGCCGGTGACTACGGGGTCAATGGTGGGGCGACGACTGCCACGGGGGTGTGGTCGCCACGCTGGGCTGGGGGAGAATGCCGTCCATGGAGGGGAGGAGGTGGGCCACCGGGAAAGGGAGAGCGGCCGGCCATGGAAGGCGGCGGGCCGTACGGATGCGGGTGGTCACGGGAGGGGGGGACGAGGTGAGAGGGCGCCTCCGGGATGAGAGGTCCGGGGCGGTGAAGGGCATATCCAGCGGGGGGGTAGGGGGGGGGGGGGGGGGTGGGAGGTGTTCAACCTGGAGGTCGTGACGCGAGGGGTCGCGGTGTAGGGCAGAATTAGCGGGGGGGTATTGGGGGTTGGTGGAAGATGTTCAACCTTGAGCTCGGGACGCGAGGGCTCGCGGTGCGCATCGGGACGGCGCTGTGCGACGGCGGGGTCGCCAACAGGAGATGCAACGGTAGCAGCAGCGAAGGCCGATTGTGCGTCCGGTTGGGCGTAGCAAGGCTGGGGATGCACAAGCATGGGGAGGGTGTGCACGTCGTGGCTGTCCCGAAATGGTTCGAGCTGAGCATCGTGGCGGCGCTGAGCGACAGGGGGGTGCGGATTAGCAACCGCAGCAGCAAGAGCAACAATGGCGGCCGACCGCGAGTCGAGGTGAGCTTCAAGGAGCGCCATTTGCTCAAGGAGCAGCGCGAGAATACCATGGGTGGGATCGAGATTGCTATGCTGAGAGCCTGGGTCAGGGGAATCAGGAGGAGAAACATGCGGAGAGTCGGCAGAGCGAGTTTTCGGCGCCTTTTCGACAGAGGGCGAAAAAGAAAGAGCAGAAAAAAAAACAGGCAGCGGTAAAAATCGCTAGCCGGACTCGTGCCTAACAGTGGTTTCAGAGAGACGGCCTGATGCCCGCCGACCCCTCGGCATGTAGCCCCGGGGTGTCTCAAAGCACCTTTTCTGTATCCTCCACCTAGTGTGGGGCACAAGTCGGGGCCAAGGCATGGACAGGTGGAGCGCTGCGCTGGCGGCTGAGTCGCTAAGATAATATAAAAATAAAAAGGTAAGCTACGGCTGGCGTGCAACCTATGGATGCGTATTGTGCCGGCCCCACAAGGGGGCTGGCTGTGGTGACTAGAGAAGTGAGAGGAGCGAGATGGCGGCCGGCGAAGGCACCAGCAGGGCCAGCCGACCGCCACTAATAAGGAATAGAGTACCGCTAATAGCATAACACTAAGTACTAGGATGACAAATAGCTACCTTGTACATAAGCACTAGGCAACGGGATGCTAGTGCTAACACCCCCCTCAAGGTTGCCGAGGTCTTGACGTCGTCCTAGCTTGCGTTGAGGAAGGTGCCATCTTGGTCGAAGGTATAGTGCTTGTAGCGTGTGTCTCAAGCCGGGTAGGTGTAGCGACATGCGCTCACAAGAATGTGCCGCTACCGGTGAGTTGCCGATGTGGAGCGGTTCCAAATGTACAGCGTAATGTACTATTCTGACATGTAGCGGGAAAAACTGTCCACGGGCGAATTAGCCGACGCATGAGAGCGACCGGCGAGGAAGAAGTAAAGCCGACAAGGCTGTTAGGAGCGTGTAGACACGCAAAAGCATAGACGGGGGCTGCTCGTGTTGACTCCCCCCTTTCGCCGTGGTAAAAGTAAGCTCCCCGCTAAGTTAGGTGAGCGTTGTGGCGTTGCCTCGGGGAAAAACAATAACATTACTAATTAAAGTACGCACGGGCCGAATTTTCGCGGGTCGGTTTTAAACAACCAGATCCGGTTGAGAGCATCGGTAGGCTAAAGGCTAGGTGAGACTGAAAGCTGGGTGGGGTGAGCGTGGCGTTGGGCGCTTTACACACGGTCTTCTCCCGTTGTAGATGGTAGGACAGCCGCGGACAACCGGCTCGAAGGCGAAGCGTGGTGTCGGTTGGACGATGATTTACTAGCGTGGCGCCGAGCGCTTTACACACGCTCTACTCTTTTTTTACGTGAGAGTAGGTAGCACTAGCGTTTCGCCGAGCGCTTTACACACGCTCTTCTCTAGTGTAACTTGGTGGAGGCCCATACAGTGTTAGAGTTGGGAACGGATAGTTACACGGAGGTCGTGCCGGCCCCACAAGGGGGCCGGCTGTGGGTGACTAGAGAAGTGAGAGGATCGAGATGGCGGCCGGCGAAGGCACCGGCAGGGCCAGCCGACCGCCACTAATAGGGAATAGAGTACCGCTCATAGCATAACACTAAGTACTAGGATGACAAATAGCTACCTTGTACATAAGCACTAGGCAACGGGATGCTAGTGCTAACAGTCTTGCGCGCGTGATATTGGGAGAAATCCGAGGACGCTTAGACCTTGGTACGGCTCGTCGACGAAGGTTATGCTCGTGATTGCTAGCCCATAGGCTTGCGTGCCGTAGAGGTGAATCAACGAGCAATGCGAGACTGCGACTTGCCACCTTGTGCCGTCGTTTCGATCCATACGGAAAGAGCGGAAGTCGACGGGGACCCTTTCGTTAGGTCCACGAACATTCATCCACGTATGAAAGAAGGACGGGGAAAAGCTACGCTCGGGCTCCTCCACCCAGAAAACGAGGCTGAAGGTGTAGTCGTTAATGACAATTGGTGTCCAGTTGTCCACGGAAGCACACTAGTTCTGAGCTTTGTCGGGCCCTGAAGGAGGTAGAAAGACATGTCCCCGCGTACTAGCCGCGAGCCGTCACATATCCCGACACACACGTTGCTTTGGACATAAGAGCTATCAGCCATTTCGCCAAAGACATTGCCGCCACGCCAAGCCTGTAAAAGAGCTAAAACTGGGTCGTTGTTCACGGGGTTCCAACTCTTGTAGGAGTTTGATTCTTGGATGGATGGGGAGCACAACAAGATTGAAAGCGGGTTGGGCTCAAAAACATCGAGCCCGGTAATTGGTGTGCACCACTCTAGCGCGAAGCGAACATGGGGTTGACCTTGGAAGCCGCTACCGTTCTGAAAAGCGGGCGTGCGGACGGTGAAGGCATATTTCTCCCCGCTCAACTGCTCTTGGGTGCTAACGACGATTCTGCGACCCGCGACCATTTGCTATTATGGAATAAAAATGTTTAGTACGCCACCGTCACGAGCCCGGCGGCCCCGATTACAATGAAGATGTCATAGTGGGAAAATACGTCGACAGTAAGACTTGATGTGAGTTGCGCGTTGAATTGAACATTGAGGTGAGATACACATGTCGACACGTCTACCCCATTCTGCGCAAACATACTTTTGTGGCTCTGACTCCCTAGATCACACCCGATGAGGTACTTCCCCTCTCCAGCTGTCCAATCAGCGGTCGTGAGCTTCCCGATGTGATCGATAGCACCGTAAACGTGAAATGCTTTCATGACCTCGGCCCATGCTTTCGAGTTGCCTTCCACGGGCTTAGATGGAGTAAGGACGCCATTAATTGTGAACTGGTACCTTCCGATGTCGCCAATCGGATTGGCACGCATTGTCACGTATGGCTTAGCATTGTAGCTCGATTCGTCCTTTCGGAGCATGGCAAAAAGTGTCTTTAATGACTAACACGGGGAAGAAAAGGCCATGGACATCGATCCCGAGCCATTACTAGCAATCCAACGGTGCTGGGAGTAAGTGCTGAAGGGAACGACGATACCGCCGATGTTCACCGCCAAGAGTTCCCGGTCGACCATCGGATCGAGATAAATCATTTACGCCACGTACTCCACGTCCTTTACCGCCCACGGCCGATTCCCGTCATGGGTCTTATCTACATCTTCGAGGGTGAGCTCGAGGGTCAAGTGAGTTATAGCCATCGCACCGACCGGCATGTACTTCTGATGCATGCTCCAAACGACCGCGCTCATCAGCGGAATACAAAACACCCGGGACGCGTCACCATTCACTTCTTGGTTGAAGCCCTCCGCAATCGTACCTGCATACGTCACTTGGTTTGCGTCCCCCGATACATCGACAAGTGCGTGAAACAAAGCGTTGTACTCCTCGATATGCTCGAGCACACCCCCGCCAGCCCCACCGGACGCGGACACCTTCAGCGAGCGGATATCCGCATGCGCCGAGTGGTCAAGTGTCAGCTTGTTTGCCGCCGTGCTGTCGAGATTTTGCAACATGAGCTTGAGGTAGCTCTAACGCGTGTTCAAATATTGGCCTCGATTCCCAGTGGGAATGACGAACTTTATCGTATTTCCAGGATTGAACCCGGAAGTTCCATTTTCCGGAAATATATGAACTCTCGCTTTGGTGGCGGGTGCAGCTTTGGGCTTGTTCCCGTACACAAACGAGTCACTGAGAGAGCTGCGGCTTTTGTTTTGCATTGTGTTATTCATAGTATCGTGTCAGAAAAAATGCTAGCCTCTCTCGAGTTTCGAGCCGGGGCGTCGCGTCTGTCCGTACGCCGATCGTATAGCTCCTACGTGCCCCTACATGCTGTCAAGATTGACCGTCCCCGTATTCAAAACTCCTTCAAGACCTCCGGCTAATCCGCCGATCCCGCTAGCAATCACACTTGCTGGTGCCATACCGGCGCCCAAAACAGGATTGAAGGCGGCGACCGGTGCGGCCGCGGACAGCATCCATCCACCGAGCTTACTATCGACGACGTGAACGCCGTGGGCCACTTTTTGTCCGAGACTGCGTAGATTATGAAGTTTTTCACCAATAAAGCGTCCGAGTTTCATTTTTGCGTGTTTGATATATGCTCAGATTTTTTTTCACATGGAGGCTTTCCCCTTTGCTATGTGATCATCGATTAACTTTGCAATATCTTCTCATTACGAGCCCGCAAATCTTTTTTGTGATTTTGATCCCTAACCCCTCCGCTAACTCTAGGAGGTTTTCTTTTGTTATGATTTTTGACGTTTTAACTAGTTGTTCTATTGATTCTTCTCGTGTTGGAGAAAGGGCTTCGTAGGTTCGAATGCGTGAGCCTGCGCCCGATGAAGATGATGGTTGTTGATCCCATGTCCTCGGGTTTGCCGCCTCCATAATTGGGGGCTCGGGAACTGGAATGGATTGTGTCATCTCTCTTTTGATATGCGTAATCGGTGTCCTCGCGCGTTGAAAGGGGTCTTGCTGTTGCATGACCTAGCTCGCCGCCGCTTGTTCTTGCAAATTGGTTGGCATCGGCTGCTGAAAAATGATCGGCGTCGGCATCGGCGCCGGGGCGGTAATCCCCATTGTCCAACCCTGGGTGAAGGGTTCCGGCTGATTTAGCGGTGCGGTTTCACCACTTGTTGAGACGGTTTGTACGACGTTTACCCGCACATTTTGATTGCGTGCAACACCCCACCTCAAAGGCTTTTTGTTAGGCGTTTGCTTGCGCGTCGGTTTCTTACCCACTGTCGCTTTCGAGGTCTTGGTTTTTCGCCGCGGCATCGTGTATACCTATAAGGTCGAAATTATTATACATCTCCCCCGTACTTGTGTCTGCGAACATGAACGCAAACGGCTGGTCAAATATGAAGCGCATCACCTCGTCCGCCTCTTCCCGGGGTAATGATACGAGCTCCTCGAATATTGCCGTTGTCTCCTTCTTATTCCGAAGTTTGTATAGGAGAAAGTGGCTGTGGTCTTGCGGATGCCTAATAGCATTGCATTGTAAGATTGAATGAGTATTATTATGCTGAGCCTGTAGTGACGTCTATTGTATATTAAATCGCGAATGCTGTGCTGGATTTCATTGTCCTTTAATGACGCGGTCACGTCGTCGAGGACCAGCAAACTAAACTTGCTTGGCCGATTGCTTCACCGCCTCTCGGATTCGTTCCAATGTACCAATATCCAATTCGTCATGCATCCTGTCGTGGTTCTTGAATATGTAACGCTTCAATCTCGCCACGATGTGTGGTGGCATAATGACGTGATGAAAGGCCTTGCGGTACGCTTGCTTGCTTGACGAGCATGGAGGTCTTACCCGTCCCCGCAGATCCGATAATCGCCATGAAAAATTGGCGATTTGGTACGGGGTCGACCACTTGGTCGTGGATTTTCTTGTCACACAGAAAGGCCGGAGGTTTCACTGTGAATGTCGATCTTTTTTCGATGATGAGCCGCATTGTACGTTCTTCCTTTTGTAGTATCGTCTGATTTCTTTTGTGGACAACCCCCATGTAACAGCCTCCAACACACGGTGTTGCTCATCGCTGAATCCAAACCCGTCGTAGTTTTCTTTCCACCAAGCAACGCTTCCATCGTTCGAGTTTCGAGCAAGCAAATGGGGATCTATCGGGGCGGGCGTACTCGCAGCCACGGACGAAACCGCTTCACCGTGAACTACCTACGACCCGATAGGCTCAAGTAGAGAAGAAGTAGCCGTCATCGCTCTATTTATTTTCTAGTGCAGAAATAAATGATATGGGACGAAGCCATCTCGAACGCGGCGACGACAGTGACGGAGACGGTTCAGAGCACGCCGATCTTGAGGTACTTGGCGATGTTGGGGGGGGGGCGATGTGGCTGCTGGAGAGGTTTCGGCCGGCAAGATCACCCCAAAGGCAGACGAGGACCTTATTCCGGAGCCCGGGCCTACAAAAACTAAACGAGTAGAGAGCGAAAAGATGAACGCCGCTCTTCAACGCGCCAGGAAGGCGAAGGCTGAGAAGCGGGAAAATGTGAAACAATCCAAAGCATCTAGTTACGCCCCCCTCGATATTGTTTAGCCTTGATTAACCATGTTGCAAAACCTGTACTTGGATAAGGCATGCGCCGACGCGACGCTCGATGACGGTACACACGTGTTTTCTCTGCTTGACCCTATCATTGTGCCCTTAGGCCACACGCTTCAAGTGCGACTATTGAATGCGTGGTTGCCGCACACATATCATAGCATCTTTGAGGGGAATGACACGCTAGTTCTTCACTACGACGACGGGGGTGAGATCCGGCCATATGATGTGACCATCAAGCTCCCACACGGTAACCGATCAGTCGATGACATCGTCGCCTTTCTCAACGATGGGCGACTCGATGAGTACGTGGCTAGATTTGACGAAAACACGGACCGGCTCACGTTTGAGGGAACGGATAACGCTGAGACGATCTTGGTTGTTATACCGGGGACAACATGCCGACACCTCCTCGGGCTGGATGTGGGAGCATCGGCAAGTACATCTGACGATTTTCATTTTAAGCTCACCGCTTGTCGTATCGTGGACTTGACGCGCATGAGCAGTGTCTTCGTGCATAGTAACTTATATACTCAAAACCGTGACCCCCGGACGCGGCGCGTTGGCGAAATCCTTGCAAAGGTTCCCAGCTCCGCGCAATTCAATGAAATTGATCACTTTAGCTCCGACGCGTTCGTGGATGTGTACAACAGATATTTAAGCTACGTGAGCATTCGCCTAAGTGATGATCCCGGTAGAACATTGGATCTCAACATCGGACGGTTCACGGCGACACTAAAAAGAGCCTTTAATAATAGAAATAGCGATGAACCAATCTCGGCAAGCATCAGCGCCGCTTTAACTTAACGGCCGTCGGGAGGTGGATGTGAACCTAACCCAAATCGAATCCCTATACCTGGAGCTAGCGGCCCGGGTGACGGTGGAAGAGATGGAAAATGACCGAGAAGACACGGATATTGATGGGGTCACTACGTACTTGACGGCGCCCACTGACATGGTGGCTGCGTTTGATAACGACTTCAGCGCGGCGAACATCCGCACCGACATCATCACCACGATCGGGTTTGATACCGACATCTCCGTGGGCGCCTCGCTCTTGCCGACGACAAATCTGATCGTGGGACCAGTTTATTCCCTCGGCGGCGAAACGAACCAATGGAAAACGGTTTTCGCTGAGGACGTCAATTTGAATGGCTCGAGCTTGAGTAACACTTTACAAGAATTCATTCCAAAAACCGGGCAGACGGACTATTCCGTGGACAAACTTACGGTCCCCGACCTCTCCAAAATCTATGTAACAAGCTTTCAAGAGTTTGAGGGCGAATTCACTTTGGAGGATATTCTCAATTATGCATTGAGCCTCGTGGAATACGAGCACCCGACACCAGTTTCCCTAGATCGAATCGACGAGGCGACCCTTAGCAACGGCATCGTCGTGAAAGGCGACATGATCCCACACGAGCCGGACCCCGGCAACCCTTTTCAAGCAATTGGCGCGCCGACAAAGCCGTGGCTTGCGGGGAATTTTGTGAACGTCTACGCAGATAACTTGTCGGTGAGCGATGCGAGTGGCACGTCGCGTCGAGTCTTGCTGGAGGGTGATTGGGTGACGGTATCGTACAACAACTTGGATGACCTCCCGGGGCTTGCCACAGTGGCCACTACCGGTTCGTATAACGACTTGACGGACAAACCGCCTCTCGGTGGTTCTATCGGACAGAATGGTCCCCAAGGCCCGCCCGGTGAGGACGGAGAGGACGGTGCACAAGGCCCCCAAGGGCGACTTCGACTCGTCGGAGTGGGCCGACATATCCAACAAGCCTACATGGGTTGCGGAGACCCAATCGAGCGTCAACTTGTCGGGGTTCAACAACGACTTGTCCTTGGAAGGTGGCGACGTGGAGTGGGCTGACGTGTTGAACAAGCCGAGTATTGAGGACCTCATGGGCCCCCAAGGCCCCCAAGGCGAGCCCGGCTTCAATGGCGCGTCCGAGTGGTCGGAGATATCCAACAAGCCGACATGGGTGGCGGACACCCAAGTGAGCGTCAGCCTGTCGGGGTTCAACAACCACTTGTCCTTGGCAGGAGGCGACGTGGAGTGGGCGGAAGTGTTGAACAAGCCCACCTTCTTTAGCGGCTCGTATAACGACTTGACCGATAGGCCGAGTATTGAGGACCTCACGGGCCCCCAAGGCCCCCAAGGTGAGCCCGGCCTCAACGGCGCGTCCGAGTGGTAGGAGATATCCAACAAGCCGGCATGGGTGGCGGACACCCAAGTGAACGTCAGCCTGTCGGGGTTCAACAACGACCTCTCCCTTGCATGTAGCGACGTGGAGTGGGCTGACGTGTTGAACAAGCCCACCTTCTTTAGCGGCTCGTAAAACGATTTGACGGGGAAGCCGGAGTGGGTGCGCGCCAGTCAAGGAACGGTCAACCTGTCGGAATTCAACAACGATTGTCGTTGATGGTCGGCGACGTGGAGTGGGCGGACGTGTTGAACAAGCCCGAATTATTCAGCGGCTCGTACGACGACTTGACGGGGAAGCCGGAGTGGGTGCGCCCCAGTCAAGGAACTGTCAGCTTATCAGAATTCAACAACGATTTGAGCGAGGAGCTGCCGGGCACAATTACCTGGGAAAACTTTTCCAACAAGCCCACCTTCTTTAGCGGCTCGTTCAACTACTTGACCGATAGGCCTAGCATCGAGGACCTCAAAGGCGATCCCGGCAGGGATGGCACCGACGGTCGGGACGGCGCATCCTCGTGGTCCGACATATCCGGTAAGCCGACATGAGTGGCCACTAGCCAAGCGAGCGTCATCTTCTCGGGGTTCAACAACGACTTGTCCTTGGCAGGTGGCGACGTGGAGTGGGCGGACGTGTTGAACAAGCCCACCTTCTTCAGCGGCGCGTACACCGATTTGACGGGAAAGCCATAGTGGGTGCGCCTCAGTCAAGGAACGGTCAACCTGTCGGAATTCAATAACGACTTGGGCGAGGAGATCCCGGGACGATTGCATGGGGCAACGTTTCCAACAAGCCCACCTTCTTCAGCGGCTCGTACAACGATCTAGCCGACAAGCCCGAGTTTGCCGACGTGTCGTGGGAGGCGCTGCGGACGGGGGACCCGAAGACGCCTGCGGCTAGCATGTCGGGTGGGAGCATTCTCGTGGACGCGTCAATAAATCCCAGCAATAACCATAGCCTCGGCGGATCCACTCTGGCAAAATGGGGGTCCATCCACGGTCTCGGCGTGTACGCGGGGGAGGTGGATACGGGTATGAATGAAATGAAATTGTTTACAACAATACCAGTATAAACCGGTTGCTGTCTTTGGCCCCCCCCGTTCAACGCCAATTACTTTTTGGACTTATGAGCTGGAGCAGACCGTGAACCATTAATCCCAACCTCTCCATTGGCAGTGACGATATCGTCTAAAACATACACGTATCCATGTTTTTTTCTTCTGATCTATACGTAATTTTTTTAGGACACAATATGAAATAAAAAGTGTCGCTAGTCTCCACGATACGCGGCCTGCTCCAACCGCTTCGGGGATGCTGATCAGCGAGGATGGTCAGCGTGAGCTGGTCGAGGCGAATGTGCCTGACCTCGGCTTCTGTGCGACTCCGGTCGTGCCGGAGCTAGGGGGGAAAGGCATGTGAAAAACCTCCCTCGCACAGGTCGTCGTCGGTCCCGTCTCGATCCGTGCTCAACCCCGCCCGAGGTATTAGCAGCTCCTCCCGACGCAGCTCGCCACCTAGCCGAGTCTTCTCTCCTCCTTCGGGGGATGAGGAGAAAAAATAACTAGGCTGCAGACGGTGTCCGGCTGGCTCTCCTGCCCCCGAGCCAGATTTTTTCATGTCCCATGTCCTTGTTCCGCATGTTTCCAACACCTATGTGATCGCGTTGCGGCCTTCCTTACCCTCCCCCGTGGTTTACGTTGTTAGGGGGCCGCCTTTATGAGGAGTGTGCCGTTACGATAACCCTAGGCACACTGCATGAGGCAGCCTATACATAGCCGGGTACCGACTAGGGGAGGGGTTGGTAGAACACAAGGATCGAGTCGCCGGTCCTCAAAAGATGGTGGGTACGAGAATATTATATTTTCCAACAGTCCCCCGTACCGGGCTTTTCCGGCGGCAGGTGATCCTAGGGACCGCCGCCGCCAGACCGTGCCGCTCCTCCGGCTGCGACCCTCCTCCGTCCTGCGTTGCATCAGGCCTCGCCCCCAGCAAGACTTAAAGCTCTCGCAAGGCTGGCGACTGCTAGCGAGCGCCGTGCCCCTGCGCTATTTCCCAATTGTCCGCCGCCAGCTCCAACACCCTCGTCCCTCCGCCGATCCGTCCGTGGATACGGGTATTTAATAAACGGGCGTTGCCTTATTCAAGCACTCGGCCACGTCAAGCTTTCTGGTGCTAGAGCCCCTCGCCGACCTCGCCGCCTTGGAGATATCGGCACACTTCCTACCCAACATAAACGAGCTTCATGATTTGGGAGGTGAAAATCAACGGTGGGACAAGGTCCACGCCAAGGACGGCTACTTCGACATTATGGAGGTGGCCGACGACATCGATTTATACAATGATATCCAGTTTGAGAATTCAGATGGTAACACGGTGGCGCGGCTGAAATACGACGATGACGGCGTCGAGGTGGATGGACACATATTCCCCGACGGCGATGCTGAGTTTGTACTGGGTACGACTGAAAAACGTCGGAAAGAGATCCACGCAAGAGACGTGAAATTCTCGGCGATTGTCACGAACTCCATTGCCACGGATAGTGTTGTCACGGACTCCATTGTCACGGAAACTATTTCGGGGCCTTCGATCTACGACGGACCGGATTCCATAAACGTTCGTGGAAGTCCAATCCAGAGCGTCGGGCTCCCAAAAAACCCCACAGACGCGACAAACAAGGCGTACGTTGACCGACGCTTCCTAGACACACCGATCCCTTGGGGGTTGATAACGGGCGATGACAAACCCATGATACATGCGAGCGACGGACTCAATTTATTGAACGCACGATGGTTCCAGCACCCGGTACCCTCCCAAGCTTGTGGACCATTGAAGATCCATTTACAACAGTCGCTACCACCTCGATCGGTGTATAAGACACGTTTACTGCGATTTTGGGGGTTATTAACTGCATGGAAAATCGTGTTCAATATGTTGCGTCACCCGAAGAAGATACCGACGCTGCGAAAAGACATCCTACCGTCACTAAAGACAGTAAAACGACCCACAATACTACTAAAGTACAACATGACCACATAATACGGGGATGGGTCGGTAGCTCGAATGAGCAACGCCGATCGTCTTCGCTCTGGGCCTGGCCTCCCATCGAGCGCAAGACTGGTGGACAGGGCCGCTGAACAGCGCGTACCATTCACCTCACCCCACCCGAGCCTAGCTCATAATGGTCAGTGGATCCGTAGCGACACCAAACGGTACACACTCAAAGGCGCAGCTTCTAGGAATTTGAATTTCATCTCCCCGACAGCTACCGCGCCATCCGCTTCAAAAACCGCACATGTACCCGTCACAGTACTACGGAACACTTGCGCTACATATCGCTTACAAAAACCCTCTCTCCCGGCGGCCGGCGCACATCATCGCGCCCCTCCGAGCGTCCGGATGTCCCTCTCCGCCGCCAACATCCATCAAACCCAGGTCCCATCAGGCCTGGTCGCGTGCAGCCAACACGCGCACTACTCTCATTACCCAACTCGACAAGCCACACTCACCTCCGCTACCTCTATTCCTCACTCGACATCCCGCTCGACTACAATGTCTTCGGCCCCCACCCCCCCCCACCTACAAGCAAGCGCTTGTGTGGGATCCCTCGCAACACGGCCGCTTCACGGACTTATACCATCCCATGAACAAACTCGCGGGACACCCGCTGACTCCATTCCTCACAGCCACTCAACTCCCCCGCCCCCAACGGATATTGGGCACAGCCTCGGACCCCCTCCCGCTCCATCGAGGACTCTAGACCCCCCTAGTCCTGTCCGTCCCACGGTCAACCGCGACTCTCGGACAGGCCGACGACTTCTCCACCAGAATGATCGACACACTCCTCCTTACATGCCAGTACTCCACCATTCCCCCTCACCTTGCCCGCTTCTGGCTCCATGGAATCTTCATGCCAGACCCGTCGCACCCCGACCCGATCGCATCCGCCTGCTCGATGGCCCGTCGCTGGCTCCTCGAATGCGTCAACAACCTCACCGATCTTCCCAACCGAATCAAAAATATAATCGGACGGGAACTCGTCCACCACACGAGCTGGTCAGCGAACTCCTCTCGCACACCACACCCCACCGCCCCGAAATGTGATGATATCACCCCCCTTCCCGTCGAGCTCCACTCGGGCTTCCAGGAAGTAGGACTGGCTATTCCCACCTCCTGTATAGCGGTTGGTCTCATGTACCAGCTAACTTCACACCAACGTGAATTCAGTTTGGCCGGTCCAGTGCCTCCCTCTGCGACCTTCTCCCCTTCGATCCTGCGCAAACTGAGACAGCAGAAAATTCGCTTCCTGCGAGATGCCTCAGCTCCTGCAGTTTCAGGTCGTCGTGTGAAAATCCGCTCCCCCCCTGTTCTCCGGTATCACCGGCCAAGAGGTGATCGCTCTCTTACAGGACCTCCTCACTTCTGACCTCGCAACCGCTCTCACCTCGTCCGGATCAGCCCCATCGACTCACCCCCAATGCAGACTCGAAGACCTTCCAGAACAAGCCCAGTTCATCCTTCAGTTCGCGGACGCCGTCCAACCGCTGGACACACCGACCCCGATCGAGGCCGACCCCTCCTCATTCTGTGTAAATATCCTCCACCTACCCAAGAATCCCATTCATTCACAATCCGGCCATGTATCAATACCCATCTTTCCATATTCACCCCATGAAACCGTACCCCCTGACAATCACCTTCACTCCATCACCATCACACCCCCCCCGTCTCAAGCCTTGTTCCCGGCCTATCATGGGAAGACACCTGCCTCACCACAGTCCTCATTCAATCCCCCCACTTCCTCTCCCTCCCCTGCATCAACCCTGACGGTACCGTTCCCAACTCACACTGGCTACACACCCTCTTATCACAAACAGCCACTGAATACCTCTCGCACAACACCCCCACAACCACCACCCCCTCCCAACACCCCCCTGCCTCTACCACTACACAACACTGCAAAAGTTCCCCGATGGCTCATACTTTCGCTCACACCCCTCCGCCTCCTCCACCATCAACACAAGCGTACAAATATCCCTCAGCCCCGAAATGTACTGCATCATCATCTCAACCAACGGCACTGTCACCATTCCATTGGCCCACACATACACCCACAGAGGCGCTCTCACTCACTCCACTTGCACCCTCAACATCACTCCCCACCACTACTCCACCTTCGGAAAAGCCCGTCTCTCAGACCCCATTTTCACCACCTCCCCCTCTCCACCTCTCCTCACAATCACAAAACGTAACACCCTCCACCGCAACCCCCCCGCCCTTCTCCTTCAATGGTCCAGACACCTCACTGACAATCACATCCCCAGTCAATGGCACCTTGAACCCTCTGACTTCCAACTGCAGGAAGACGAGGCCTTACCCCTCGACCTCTCCTCCCTCCCGGAAATTCAACTCTCCACCACCCCGGCCCTCTCATCCCACAACACATGGCCCCTACACCAACCCACAGCCTCACATCCCACCTCCACCTCCTCATACCACGCCCACCCCTCCCCCCACCCTCCATCCCCCCCCTCGGCCCCTCAGCCCAATATTCACCCCTCCCCTCTCCCCATCATCACAGAAGACTCCTCCGAACCCATGGACTCCTCTGCCTCACCACCCCTCCCCCTCCCCCACAAGCAACCCCCCCCCCACCTCCCCGACCCCCCAAGCCCCACTCATAACCTCACCCCACCTCCCACCCTTTCCCACCACCCCACCCTCCCTCCCCCAGCACCGCCCTCATCAGCAGACTCCCCTCCCCGCCCACGCCCCCCCACAGACCCCTCACTCAGACCCGCACCCCCAGCAGGAGTTACCAAACCCTCTCGCCCCTCCCGCAAGCAACCCTCCCCGTCCCCCCCAACCCACGTCCCCCCGCACCCCTCCCTCACACCCCACCATGCCCTTCCTACTTCTCCACACCTTCCCGACCCCAATCCCCCCTTAACCACGGACACCCCCCCCCCTGCCGCACCAGCCCACCACCCCCTTCCATCCGGCTCACCTGAGGACGACGAACTCGACCTCGACGGCTATTCTGACCAGCCGGAGGACGACGCGGAGCCCTCAGACACCCTACCGGCCTACGCCGACTCCCCCAGTGCCTGCCACCCCCACATGTCACCCCCGGCCAAACATGCCGACTATCATCATTAGGTCCCCTCATAACGAATCAGAGGTTAGACCTCACACCCCCCTCCCCACTCCCCAGACCGACATCCGCAATCATATTGTAAACACCGTACCTCGCTTCACTCTACCGGCCCACTTCAACCCCCGCACCTGCAGCACAACTATGCATAACTTTATATTCGATTTAAACCTCGACTCCGGTCTCCCCACCCCCATAGGCTACCTCGATACCTCTGCTGCCCTTTCCTTCCAATGGG